>CATIWO010215834.1:0-35302 GCA_949673435.1 Macaranga tanarius
TTTTGATTAATCTATATAGAATTTAATTATTGGTTATTTTTATTTTGTACTAACTTTTTTATTTTTTGTAGGTTATTTGCTTTTTTGGAGATTTAATTTATGATTTATTTTGCAGGCCTAAATATTAGATAGCCCACGGGCTATTTTTATTTGTTTAAGTTGTGGTTTGTTTACAATGGGTTGTAATTCATTTCTCCTTCCTTTTTCTTTGTGCGTGCTTTTAATTATGTTTTTCTGGTTTATTATTTTTATTTTTGTTATTTTATTGTGAATTATGAAATTGTGTGTGGATGTATGGATCATGGCCCAAAATTGCATTTAAATGGACTAATACCAAACTTGGACTAAATTGTAAAATTTGAAAATTGTTTGGATCAAAACAGCCATTTGCATGTAATTAAATAGATAATTAAATAATTAAAAATGATAAAACATAAAACACAAACGGAGGCCGATCGCAAGGTCGGGTGGGCCATTCAAAAGCCCATACCCAGTTTCCGAACCCAATCTCTGAGGACAGCTGCTGGGCTCCCTCCGTGGGATCCAGTTGCTGTAAAAGTGTTCCCGGATTTCACCCGGGTGGCGACTCTATTCTCCAACCAAAGCCTGTCAAAAGGCCCAAGTTGTATTCCTAGTGGGCCCTGAGCCCGCACAGTGTCGTGGTCGCCAAATACTTGAGCGCACGTTGAACCCCGCCGCCTACAATAGGAATTTTTTCTTTTAAAATTAGAGAATATTGGACCTCTTTTTAAAAATATTAAAATTAAGTCTTATAAATTAAAGAAAATTTAATTTTAAAAATTAACTAATAAAAATTATTTAGACTAACAAATAAAATTGATAATTTTTTTAAAAAAATATATATCACCTAATTATAAGGTTTTTAAAAATTTTAAGCCTACAGAATAATTTTTAAAATTATGTTTAAGACTAAAAAAATTAGCAATAGATTGTATTAGTATACAGTTTAATTTTTTTTAACTTTGAAATATACAAATTTTTAATTTATTTGTACATTAATTTCATATTTGGCACTTGAATTTATAGTTTAAAAATATAAATGTATAAGTTGATACTTATAATCAATATTCCAAAAGCGTAGGGACTCTACCGTAAATTTATAAAAATTAGCGCGCCTAGTCTCCCTAAAAAAGAGAGAGGGAAAAAGAAAGGCTCAAATCGAAAACCAATAGAAATTGGAGAATTTGAGAGAAAAAATCTGCGATGAACAATGGATCCTGAAGATGAACTAGTTTTTGATTTCGAGCAAGATGATGAAGGAGATAATCAAGAGCAACAAAATGCAGAAATGGTTCCCTATGAGTTTCAACAGCATGCTGTTCCTTTTTTTTGGAGCTATGGGTTTCCTGTCTTGTATAGAGGTGAAATTAACGTCGTTACCATTGTTAGCTATGAAGAACTCATGAACAGATTGCAGCAACTCGAACCAAATCTCATACTAAACCAACCATTTGACCTAGTATATCCTTTCCATCACCATCTAATCACGTATTCTCCCACTTTCTATGGCTTCTTACCTGTGCTTCACCCTTGCAATTATGAATTGGAATTGTTCCTATCCTTGTTAGGTTATATTGATGCGATAATGATTTAGAGTTCTAAACAATGGCTTCCAAGGTAAGTTTCTATCAACTATTTCTTTTCCTGTTTGTTTGTGTTACATGATGACATTTTACAGCATAATTGTGATATTTCTGCTGGTGGTGGACATTGATTCATTTAAGACTTATGAAATGTCACTATGGCATTCGTTTGATCAGAAATTAGATTAGTTGATAATAATTCAAAAATAACATGAAGAAGATAAGACATATGCTTAACTTGGAAGTTAAAGATTAAGAAGGAGCAGTAGCAATGTAACAAGACAAAGAATTAGCATAACGAAGTTGAATAGCCACGTCTTTTTTTCCTGAGTGCTAAAATAGACTGTCTTCAACATTTTGGGACACTTAACTATTGCAGTTTTGGGTTGTTGACAATCTGTGGGAGTGAAGATGATGCAAAAGTTGTTATATGAAATTGACTGTGATTGCGAGAAAGTAATTGGATTTGTTTATTCTTTATGTTGGAAGAAACTGAAATCTGGTTTTTAGTCCTGTTTGGAAGATATCAAGGTCAGGGCTTGATTCTTTATCCCTAGAAGTATAGAATTTGGAGAAATTTGAGCAAATTGTAATAGTAGATGCTTCTGACCTTCTGTTCCCCCCCTCGGCTTTAATTCTAATAAGTAGGGAGGTGAATACCATAAAATTGTTTGCATTTTCCATTCCATTTTATTTTGTGCTTGCTGAAACTGCCTTGTCTGTGTCGGTGCAACTTCTTGGATGTCTTTTATCCCCCGAGTAATGACTCTGATAATTTTTAAACAAAACAAAGTTCTAGAGACATTGAAATGGTTTTGCATGTCAAATTCTTAATTTGAGGAAGATTATTCAAAGAATGCTGCATAAGAAAAGGGATAGCTAGGTTGAGGGGATTTGCATGTTTGTGTGGTTGCTGGGAGATTTGGATAGATGCTGCTATATTTTAGTTATCTTGATTTGGGACTGGCTTTCATAACAGTTTATTACTAGCACTTCAAGCTAGGAGATTTAAACTGAGAATCTAGCAGTTTTTAGGAGTTGAGTGTATGCATATATCATATGCTTTCTTTTGTATCTGCATTCATACATTATTGTGAAGGCATCTTGTTTCTGTGGAGATGTTGCATATGAGTGCATGATGTCATTTATCAAGGATATTACAGTCAGTGCACCTTTGCATGCTGCTTCACAAAATACGTACTGCTTTCATTTTCTTTACAAAATGCCTATGGTGCATACGAGAAACTGATGAAAATATTGCAGTTAACTTGAGTTAAACTTAGAACTCTTTACTTTACCCATCAGCAGCAAGTAGGATGTCTGCAGGTGCAGTTCACTTTTGGACAAAAATTTTCAATTGAAACCATAAGGACAAGGAAATTTTCAGATTGAATCCTGTTGTTGTCATCAGTAGTAGTATAGAATTGAAAATCAGTTTGATTGTGGTTCTAAATTTGAATTTTGCAATATTTCATATCCTTAGTTCTATCTTTAAATTATTAAGGTTCTGTAGGTCATCCATATGATTGAGCATTTTCCTCCCTAATGATCAATGTTCATTTCACACATTTTAGATTACTCTCTGTCTCCTTTTATAAATGCACTCTCTTAATTTAACTTGTTTATTATCATGCGCAGGACAAGGATGACTTACCGAAACATCTTTCATGAGTGGGAACTTTACAACTAAATCTGCTTATAATCAATGTAATTGTTACAGTTAGCCGGAGGGAGTAGGACAACTTGCCATATATAAAAGTAAATAAATAGACTACCAAAGTAGAGATTATTCTCATGTTCATTGTCAACTTACTTGAAAGGATTTTTGTTGATTACTTCTTTTATGCAAAAGACATGTTCTTTTGATAGTTCATTCATGAAATCTAGCTACAATGCTGTCTGTTTCCTTTTGAAATTTCTTTATCATATCCTGCAATATATCCTCCTTTTCCCTTTCTATGCCTTTTAATCTCTTGTAAATAGAATTAGCTACAACCAATTCTTAATACCCATAATTTGCTAGCTCTCTTGTGATTCTGTGTCTCAAGTTTATATTTATATATATACATTTCAGTTGTAGCTTGAGTTATGATTTCAATATCATAAACTTTTAACACCTATAATTTTATGAAATTTATTTGAAAATTTAAATGAGTATATTAATTTAAATGAAAATTTTATGCAATTTATTTCTAGTTTAAAATTTTTTAATGAACCAACCAAATTTTTTTAGAAAGATTATTACAATTTTCAAATGAATCTATACATAGAAATATATTTTTCAAAATTGAAATTATATATTTATTACAATAACTACACTTTCTAATTTTTAATTATACTTGAATTAATTAAGTTTATTTTTTTTTTTAGGGTAATTGGTAGTTAATCTATTTCATAACAAAATTATAATTTGCATTTTGAGTAGCAAAATATAGAGATGGAGAAGAATTATAAAGCCGTCCCTTCGAGTCTGCATGTCAACTCAAGAAATCACACTCGCCAAGCAATAACCGGATCTTCGCCACGTGTCTTTCCAACCAACTACCGCCGTCATTTTAAAGAATCTATGGACCCTACAATTTTATCCACTAACGTCTTACGTGTCGGCCGTCAAGTGCTCTTTTACGCAACGACCAAAAGACAAAACCACCCTTCCTTCACCGCTCCAATACAAGCACTTCTCCGTAAATTCCAGAAAAACCGCACGTGCGATATCCCCAAACTCCGGCTACTCACACGTGCGCGCCGTCAATAGACGCCGTTAAGATCTGACGGCCCCTCTTTTCTAGGTTTTTCATAGAAAATCCTTTGATAACCTGCCGATATTTCCGATCCCAAAATTAAAAAAGAGATAAAATTTTCTCGGATTTTGCGGAATTTTCTCGGGAAAAATCTTTCTGTATTTGGATCCGGAGTTAATCAGAGTTTGTGTGTAGTGTAAATCGATGGTGCATTTAATGAAATCAGGAAATCTACAGGCGGAACCCGAAACGACGTCGTCGAAGGCGCCGTCGGTGAAAGTAGAGATCTTAGAGGATCCTTTGGAGGAAGAACACGGTCCTCTCAATAAGCGATGCAAGCAATCGCAAACTGTGCAACAAGTAAACTCTGATTCTATGCTTTATTTGGTTTTAATAATCATTTTCTTTTCCCCTAGCTCTTAGGTCCGAGCAATTTTGCTGTGTTTGATTCAAATCTTGAGGTGAAAATAAAGGAAATTTTAGAGCAAAATCGCACTGTTATTGGTTTTTTTTTAATTTGATTTCAGCTTATTGTTTTTCAAAAAAATATTAGGAAATGTCAGGATGCATGCTTATTATAGAAACTAATTGGGTTTACTTAGGGTGAAATGTATAATTTTTATGTTAGGGGCTGAATGATAATGATTTTTTTTGTTTAAAATCTTTGTAAGCAACTCAAGGACTAAATGTGCTATTTTTTTTAAAGAAAAATGAGGACTAGAATGTATGTTTTAGCAAACATTAAGGCTGTTTTAGTAGCTGCTAGAATTTTTTTTTTTTTCCGATTTGTGGTTGATTGTGTGTGTATTGGTAATTTAGCAGTGGGGTGCGGGTGCTAATGCATTTCCTGTTCCATCGACGCAATATAATCCGCTGGATGAACCCAGTCCGTTGGGATTGCGGCTAAGGAAAAGTCCATCACTTTTGGACTTGATCCAAATGAGGCTCTCTCAAGGAGGTGTTTCGACAGCAGGAACTCAAGGGACTGAAAATGTAAACTCAGCTGTTAAGAAGGAGAGTAAAGCAACTGCTGTTTTGGGCAGCACAGACAAACTCAAGGCTTCAAATTTTCCAGCTTCTATTTTAAGGATTGGTAGCTGGGAGGTATTTATTATTTGTTAGATTATTGAATGTCATTACTTGTTTATATATGTGATATGGTTTTTGTGGTGATTTAATGGATAAGATGTTGGGTAATTATTATCATTGGCAGTATAAGTCAAGATATGAAGGGGAGCTGGTTGCGAAGTGTTACTTTGCGAAACATAAGCTGGTTTGGGAAGTTCTTGAAGGTGGTCTTAAGAGTAAGATAGAAATTCAGTGGTCTGACATTATGGCCTTGAAAGCTAACTGTCCTGACAATGAACCTGGGACATTGACTGTTGTGGTAATGAGTAATGACTTGACTTATATTCCCTCTATATGCATGTGTGTATGTGTTTCTGTGTAGTTTTGGTTTTGGCTCATTAGGACAGTCATCATTTCTTGTAAAATGCAGTTGGCTAGACAGCCTCTTTTCTTTAGAGAAACTAATCCACAGCCCAGAAAGCACACCTTATGGCAGGCGACAGCAGATTTTACTAACGGACAGGCTAGCATACACCGGTATGTTTACTTCTATTTTGGTGATTTGAGCTTTATCTGGATGGACCTATTATTACTTTCCTTTCTATCATGCTTTTGAAATACCCGTCTTTGGAATTTCATAGTCAAAATTTTGTGCTGCATATGATTGTCTTGTAACTGAAAATTCCTGTTCTCCATAATTTCATTCATGTAGCTATTAGCTATCTATCTCATTCATTTAGTCAGCTTTGGAATGCATTGATGTCTAAATTTATCATATTTTATGAGGGACTTGTCTCCAAAATACACCTTTCAACGTTTTACTTTAGAAGATGCGGCTATGGTTTAGCCATGAGGTTATGATACTCACTGAGAATATACTTTTTCCCTCCTGTAGGCAACATTTTCTGCAATGTCCACAAGGGCTGTTAAATAAACATTTTGAAAAGCTCATTCAGTGTGACATGCGTTTGAACTTTTTAAGCCGTCAGCCGGAGAAAAGTTTGGATTCACCGTATTTTGAGCAGCGACCATCTGTTTTCGAGGATCCAGATGAATCAAAAAGCCAAGATTTTAATCAAGTAGAGACTGGTAAAACATCTACTATTTCTGGCTTCCAAGATCTAGCATCACCATCTGCCACTCACTCATCTTCTTTAGAGATTGAAAGAGGGGATTATGCTGCCACAACATCAGAGCACATGTCCCTAGAAGCTCCTTCCCCCAGCTCAGGTTTGATTAGTTTGAATATGTTTTTTAAATTTACATGTATAAATGTAGCTTCAGCGCGGCAGTATTGCATGAGAGAATTTTTTATTTTTTTTTGTTCTATTTGGAGGGAGATTGGAACTTGGTTGCACAAGGGTGGGTAGCCCTCTCTGGGGATCATTATATGTCAAAAATAGTTAGTTAGGACTCATGATCTACTATCCTGACACCCCAAAAATGTGGGGAAATACTTCTCAGTACTTTCTCTAGGCAGTGTGAATTATCTTTGTGCGAATAGAATCCTTATGGTTGTGGAGAAACTTCTAAGGAGGTATTGGGGTTGGTTCTAAATAAAGTCCCATCAACTAACCAGTAATGTCAAAGAGTTTTGTTGTTAATGCAATAAAGTTATGACTCTGTTCTAAATAACTGTCTGAACATATTGTAGTGCGAGTTGTGTTTGAAGGAGCATTACATGAGATCCTTTATCTCAGGAGTAAAAAACTCCAGTCTTTATGTGGAGTCTCATTATACTTATTTTCTCATCCGTATTTTTGTTTGGTTGTCATTTGGTTATTGCAATAATTCACAATAGTTTTGTTATTTTCTCTATTTTTCAGTGGTGATATTATATACCTTATGAAAGTTATTGTAGTTCAAATCTGTTGTGTGTCCAAGTATGCTTATAGTTCAAATCAATCGTTGATTTATCCTTTCATACTAGTGATGGATGCTCATGCAATTGAAGGGAGTGGAAACTGTGAAGCTGTTGATTCAAAGGGAACAAGGAATTGGGATCAGATCAAAGTGCCTGGCCTGCACCCCTCTATGTCCATGAGTGATCTTATGAATCACATTGAAACCTGCTTTTCAGAACAATTTACCTCTGGAAATCCGCCATTTTCAGCAGATGAATCAGAACACCAGAACATACTAGAGGACATTGCACAGTACCTCCTTAGCGACAATCAATTAACAACATCCTCTGATGAGAAAAGGCTTATGTCTAGGGTCAATTCTCTCTGTTGTCTCTTGCAGAAGGACCCCGTCTCAAGCCAGAACTTACAAGGTAATGAGGAAACTTACATTGGAGAGTCCGACAATGGGAAAGGGATTCAGCTAAACGACGCCTTTGAGACACTGAATGAGAACAAAAACCAAGGTGGTATCAAGGACACTGAATTGAATGTTAAAGATAGCTCTGGCAGCAAGCCAGCGCCAGGCATGTCAAGGAAAGACTCATTTGGGGAGCTGCTGCTTCATCTCCCTCGAATTGCATCTCTTCCAAAGTTCTTGTTTAACATTTCTGAAGAAGATGGTGAAGGTCAAGCTAGATGAGAATGTTAGTCAAACGATGACAAACATGAGGAATTGAAGCTAGATGGTGAATCTCTCACTCTCTATACCTCTTGTGAAATGCAGTTTTACTGGCTGTTTAATATCATCCTATGTTTCTGAGGAGATGGTTGCGTTAATTTGAACCTTGGGAAAGTTGTGGGATTCAGAAATATGTATTGATGAAGAATCCCTGTAAATATCCTGTGTAAAAATTTTAAGTGTTATTAGGTGTTTTCTTAGTTTCTTGTATTCTTTTGCATGAAATGCATGTTGCATTTATTTGCAAGTGGCATGTATGTGCTGATGCTCTTCTATGTGCTTTTTGTGATTTTGAGATCTACAGTAACCTTTAGGAGGTTCGTATGCTGTGCATGAGTGTTTGTTTTTATCCTACTTATTTTTGGAGGTGATGCACTTCTTGATGAATGTTAATAGGTGGTAAGTTTACAGCATCAGAACTTGGTTAACCTACTTTACTAATCAAAGAAGGGGTGAGGAGAGTGAGCATTTTGGTTTAAGCTGAATGAACTGAAATTTGAAACTAGACAAATGTTTTGAATTTTAACATTCCCTCGACAAATAAGCTAACTTGATCTCTTATCTAACCTTGTAGACAACATTACGGGTCAAGAGATCGAATGTAGTATAATGTGTGTGAGTTGTGACAAAAGCTTGCCTAGTTAGCTGCTCATGGCCAAAATGTCATGTAATCTTTGGGGGACACGATGGGGAAAATCCTCAATTTTAGGCGTTTTCAATTCTGTCCTTTTAATTTTAACAAGTGAAAATATAAATTCACACACTGTTGCAGTTGTATATAAGGCATAAGAGGTGTTCATTGACAAAATTTCCAAAATAAAATTAAAAAAAAAAACACTCGCACAAAACCAGCAAAATAAAATTCATCTATAAACTCATCAGCTTTTAATATTAACTTTCGTTGGATATTACCTAATATTTGCCCATTTGTTTTTTGAAAAAACATTGGCCTCTTAATAACTATACAGCCAATAACCACATGATCTATTAATTCTTACTTGGGATATATTGACAGAATATAGAGTACTTAAAGTATGCATCATATATTCAATCATTGGATGCAATACTCTAGATGTAGGTATATGAAATTCGATGAATGTCTTTGAGGGTAAGGATGATTATATTTATTTGGTAGCGAATTATAACACCAAATATATTTAAAAGATTTTGTGACAAATAGTATATTATATATATTGAGAAGCTCTGTAACAAATAATATATAGTGGGTTAAAAACTCTATGATTCTCCAAGCTCTTCATGACTCCTTATACAAACATATAAAGCATGGTGGATCATCCTGCTGCTCTTCAAACGATTCCATTATCATCTCCAAGCACTGTGTATGGAACACATGGCCACAAGGAAGAATGGCCACATCTGCAAAATTATCAAACTCCAACCCATATTCTGATGGAATTGGTGGGTCTGCAAGATCATTCTCACAATGCTCACATAAATGTCCAATTGGTTCCTTATGTACTAATTCATCAAAACCTGCAAAATAGATAATGATTGTTATGCGGAAAGCTGAGTATTCAAGTAACAAAAACTTCCTTTAAAGCATTAAAAAGTTAATCTATTCAAAAAATAAAAAAAACAATAATTGTTATGAATTACAGATTTTTATATATCTTTAAAGAAAATTTTTTGAAAGAACGTACCATCCCATTTGATTTCATGCACAGCATCCTCCTCCATGTTCGAAGATGATTTCGTTCGACGTTTTGAGGGTCTCTTTCTATTTTTCTTTACTTTACGAACCTTTGAAGATGGTGTAGATGAATCATCTTTTGAAGGTCCAGCCGTTTCTCTAACTCGCGTTGCCTTTGAAGATGAGGGTTTATATGAATCTTTTGAAGGTAATGTTGTCTTTTCCTTTACTCGCCAAACCTTCTTTAATGGTGATTTCGATGAGGTTTGTGAAGTTTCCTTTACTCGCCAAACCTTTGATGGTGATTTAGATGAGTCTTGCGGAGGTTTCTTTGCCCGCCAAAACTGCTGGGGAGCTCGAGATGAACGCTTTCCACTCTTCTTGGCTGCCGCAAGTCATGAGTATTATTCAGATATTTATACTAGCAAAATCACAAAATATATGCACCTTTTACATCAGGATTTTTGACATTAAATAAACAACCCAATTGTCCAGTTTTGCCAATCCGCCTAGGGAACCATCCATGGGATTGGCAATTAGAAGAGGGGACGGGTCCCTTCCCCACCCCTTCCCTCTCAAAAAAAATAAAAAAATTTTGTCTACTTCTTTTTTTATTGATAGGGATGTGACCTGAAAACCACAGATTAGGTAATACACTACTCCAGCCTTTTAAATTAAGTGAAAATTATTTTCACAAATCAACAATATAATTTAATTCTACAGGAAGTGACAACTAGACTATTCCTCCAGCTTTTTAATAAAGGATAAACCCTCAGCTTGAGAACTACCCAAAAGATTGAAGAGATGCCCAAACACAAGCATTGGATTATGATGATGAAAAAAACAAAAACCCATCACAAAAGATAGCAAATAAAGAACAATGATGCAAAAACAACTTTATGATCACAAAAAATCAGAATAGCCCAGTATTCTACACAAAACTCCTAAGACAGACACAGCTATATGAAGAAAATAACTAAACTTGAAGGGAATCAAAAGAAACAAACCCCATTACTCATTAAATCAATTGTTTCCTGGAAACAAAGTTTTTGGATTACATGTAATGTGCAACCCCAAAAAAATTGATAACAAGTTAATTTCACAAAGAATAAAGCAAACAAGTTAACGCAAATTGCAGCCAAAGAAGAAAAAATAGAAAACAAAAGAAGCAAAATATAATACCAGTTGAAGCAGAAGTAGATGCCATGATCGATTAATAAACTAATTAATTTTGATTCAAAGAAAAAGAGAATTAATTATGACAAGGTAGGATTAATTTGCTGTAAGTTTCTTGAATACATCAGTGTAAACAATGTGTGTATATATATAGGCTCACGTAGCCGACATTGAGGTGAAATTATTATTACTTAGTGTATTAGGATTCGTGAGATATAATAGGTCTTAGATTCACCCTCTAATAATTAATATATGTGATATTGAGAAATTATTGATTAATTTATTCAATTTATAAAGATCAGAAATTACAAAATAATTCATGTGAACTTTTATATATCTATAACATAACATATTTATAATATATATATATATATATATATATATATATATATATATAATATTTTAAAATAATTAAAAATATAATTATAATTTAATTTAAATTATATTTCATATTTTGATTAGGACAACTGTTTATCCCATAAGAATTGAATAATTTAGTAATTTATTAATTGAAATTAAATTAAAACAAATAAAATTACAATTATACATTAATTTAAATTATATTTTCTAATTTAATTAGATTAACTTCTATTTATATAACACCAACTAATTTAGTTTTAACTTAAATTAAATTATATTTCCTATTATAGTTAGATGAATTTTTATTTGAACTAATATATATAAACTAAATAAAATAGCATACCTTTAAAATATCATTGCAATCAAATAAAAATATCTGTAATTAATTTTTATTATTTAAATAATTAACTATAGTCGTAAATTTAAAAATAGTATAGAGAATTTTTTGGTAGAAAGAAATATTAAAAATAAAAATTATTAAAAACATAATGTATATTTACTCAAAAAAAGATAAAATTAATGTTAAAATATTAAAAAAAATTAATTTATAGTGAGAAATTTAAAATAATTAAAGTTAATTTAATTATTTTGTTATTATCTAATAACTAATTATGATTATAAGATAAAAAGTAGTACATAAACTTTTTTTGGAAAAAATTAAAGTTAAAAATATTAAAAAGAAAATGTCAAAAAGGTAATGTAAGTATTTTTCCTACTCTCATTAGGCGAACTTGTTTTTTATAATGCAAATAAAATTAGATAGTATAATTTTAAAAGTTTTCTTAAATTATATTTAATAAGTAAATAATTAAAATTAATTAACCTTAAATTTGTTAAAATTGTAGTAAAGTATAACTATTAAGTAATGTTGAATTATTAAATAAATAAATAATATTTTATTATTTTATTATTTTTATTAATAAAAATAATATCAAAGTATAAATTTAATATTTTATATGCAATCACGAGTATAAAAAATTTTATATTCATGTGTGAAACACATGGTAGTTTACTAGTCTATAATATATATAAACGTACGAATTAAGGGGATATGTGAAATTACTAAAACATCTTCATTATTTATTTTATAAGAGTTGGATAATTATGTAATTTAAAAATTAAAATTAATTTAATTAAATAATATTACAATTTTAATTGAATTTAAGTTGTATTTCCTATTTTAATTAGATTAACTTAAAGTATATTCAGTTTTAATTTAAAGTAAATTGTATTTCCTATTCTAATTAGGTAAACTTTTATTTTGACTAATATAGACTAAATAAATAGAATAATTTTAGATATTTTACTGAAATTTAATAAAAAGTAACTATAATTAGTTTTTTATTTAAATAATTAATTATAATCATAATTTTAAAATAATGTAGAGAATTTTTTAATAAGAAAAATATTAAAATTAAAAATTATTCGAAAGCTAATGTATGATCACTCAAAAAAGAGAAATTTAATGTTAAAAATATTAAAAATTAATTTATAGCTAAAAAAAAGTTTTGTTCAAGTTTAATAAAAAAATAAATTTGATTTTAATAATTTTTATTGTCTAATTATTAATTGAAATTATAAAATAAAAAATATTATATAATTTTTTTAGAAAAAAATATATTAAATTTAAAAAATATCAAAAAGAAAGATATAAAAAAAGTAATGTATAGTTAGAGAAAAAACAAAAACATAATGTTAAAAAGTTTAGATATTTTACTGAAATTTAATAAAAAGTAACTATAATTAATTTTTTTATTATTTAAATAATTAATTATAATCATAATTTAAAAATAATGTAAAGAAGTTTTTAATAAGAAAAATTTAAAAATTTAAAAATTATTAGAAAGCTAATGTATGATTACTCAAAAAAAAAAAATTAATGTTAAAAATATTAAAAATTAATTTATAGCTAAAAAAAGTTTTGTTAAAGTTTAATAAAAAATAAATTAATTAATTTTAATAATTTTTATTGTCTAATTATGAATTAAAATTATAAAATAAAAAATATTATATAATGTTTTTTAGAAAAAGATATATTAAAGTTAAGAAATATCAAAAAGAAAGATATTTAAAATGTGATGTATAGTTAGAGAAAAGACAAAAACATAATGTTAAAAAGTTAAAAATATTTTTAAAAATTAATTTTTACTCAAATTTTATAAAACTAATTTATTCAGAAAATAATCAAATTTAATTTAACTAAGTTTAAATAATTTAATGATTGATTGTGATAATAATTTTTAAAATTTTATTCTAAATAATTTTTTAAAAGAAAAATACTAAGTTAAAAAAGTGATATATAATTATTAAAAAGATATTAATAGTAAAAACACTAAAACCATGAGAACAATTTTAATTTAGAGTGACTTATTTTATTAAAATTTAATTAAAAAATTGAAATTAATGTATTATTTTTATCATCTAAAGATTTATTATAATTATATTTTAAAAAATTGTACATAATTTTTTTTTTTTTAAAAAAAGAAGTACTAATAGTTAAAATATTCAAAACTAATGTATAATTTCTAAAATAGAATACTAGAATGTTAAAAAAATTAAAAAAATAATTTATAGTCATAAATTTTAATAAAAACAATTTGATTAAATGTTTAATTTCTAATGATTAATTACTATTATAATTTTAAAAATAATACATGAAATATTTTTTAAAAGAGCAAGGTATTAAAGTTAAAAATTTTAAAAAGTTATTTATAAAAAGAAAAAATTAATGTTAAAAATATTGAAAATGTACTAAAACTTAATTATAATTATAAATTTTGTTAAAATCTACTAAAAATAATCAAAATTAATTTCATTAACAAAACTATAAAGGTCAAAAATTATTATTAGTAAAGATATCATGATAAAACAATTAAGCGGTAATGAAGTTGAACAAAAAGAAAATACATATATACATAATTATTCTAAATAAAGTAAATGCAAATAAAAAATTAAATAAAAAATATCGTACATACATAAATAGTTTCAGTATAATATGTTTTAAAATAATAATTGTGTAAAAAATACTATTATTTGCACCTAAAAGTGAAAGGGTACTCATTTTATTTAAAAATAATTTTTGGCGTGTAATTTATAATGATAATAATACTTTAATATAAGCAAAAAAAATACTTAAATTTTTTTAAAATCTCATTAAATATAATAATAATAGTAATAGTAGTAGTAATAATAATAATATCAAATTGTATATTTAATAGGCATAATGCACACACATGCCCCTGAACTTGCCAGCTTTTGTTACTTTGACACCTCAACTTATGATTTTGCCATTTTAACACTTGAACTTGCCTAAAATATAATTTTTAAACCCTTGTCATCACATTAGCGAATCAACAAGTGACACGTAAGAGGTGTTTAACTGATAAAAATCTGCAAGTATAGGTGCTAAATTGACAAAAAGTGGCAAGTACAGGGGTGATAGATATATTAGATCATTAGATTAGTATATTTTAGACAAAAAGCGGCAAGTTCAGGTGTTAAAATGGCAAAATCATAAGTTGAGATGCCAAAGTGACAAAAGCTGGTAAGTTCAGGGGCCTGGATATATATTAAGCCTATTTAATACTTATATATTATTATGAGTTTAAAAAATAATCTATTCATGTGCGAATCACCAAGTTTTTTACTAGTATCTATAAATATGTGACCGTTTTAGCAACCAATTAGACATTTGCATTTATCAATTCCTCTCATCACTTACCACAACTCCACAGCTCTGCACAACTCCGTCAACAATGTCTGACCGAATTCCACTTGATTCGTGCTTCAAATTCTTCTCCGATCACAAGTACAAACACTGCTACGTTGCAGGTAAGTGTTAAAACAATGGCATTCAATAATCGAGGACCCTGTTTTCATCAAAAACCACATCAATCACTCCATCAAAACCAACACGAACACCACCCTTTTCCTCTAAGAACTTAATGGCTACCTCTTTGACATAGACTTAGATAATTTTGACCATTGTGGTTCTATCAGATTCTATGATTAACCCAACATTACCTGCGATTGCTTTGAGTCATTAGTTGGTTCTTGCAATGGTTTACTTTGTAAGAGAAATGAGATTACTGATGATATTTTAATACTTAATCCTTCAACTAGGAAGCACTGCTGTTTGCCAGGTTTTTTGCCTCCTGATACGTATTGCAGTCCTTTAGATAATGATGGATATAGGTTTGGGTGTGATAGTGTAACGGGTGATTATAAGATTGTCAGGATTGTGGTTGTGCATGTTCTTGGTCACTTAGAATCTCAACTTTTGATTTGTAGTATGAGGACTAACGTTGTTGATGATATTCAAATGCCTTACGTAATTCTCATGGACAGCCCCCTCGATAGAACTCCAATAGGTGTGCTTGTGAATGGAACTCTGCATTGGCTAGTCACTGGATGTGATGATTTTCAGAGATCGAGTATTACAATTATAGGTTTAGATCTTGGAACTGAAGACTATCATGAGGTGCCACAGCCTGATTATAAGATTAGGAAGAGTAATGATAAATTCATTATGAATATTGGGTGTTAAGAACATGGTTATGTGTAGTAGTTGCTAATCATTTTGATTTTGATGCGGGTGTCGAAGTTGGCATTATGAAAGTTTGCGTTAGGAAAGAATATGTTAAAAAATCTTGGACTGAGCTATTTTTTATTTCATATTATGTATTGTGTAATGATTCAGATCTTGCTTCTGTGACTCCTTTGGTTTTCTCTAAAAGTGGTCTTAAAATTTTATTGCAAGCTAATGATGATAGGCGTGTTTGGTATGAGATTGAATGGAAAAGAGCTGTGGATATTTCTATTCTTGGACTGCAGAAGGACTGGTTTGAAACCATTGTTTGTTTGATAAGTCTTGTTCCACTAGATGCAAATGTTGTAGGAATTGATGAAGAGTAGCAGAAGCTCCAGTAAAAACCACCAGAAAAGGGTAAGGAATGGATGAAAGGCAGAAAGAACCACAACATTCAAAGGAACAAAAAAGGACTAAAAAGAAGAAAAAGTAAGATTATTTTCAATGGTTTTTTGAATACATATGAAATTTATTAGGTAAGACCTTATTGGTGTTGGGATTAAATGCTCAGCTTTATCAGCTGATAACAACAGAAGCAAAACAACAAAATAAGAACAAAGGCACTAAAAAAAATATAGAGTTAGGACTGCAAATTGAAGTGAAAACAAATAGCACACATACTTCTTCATTTGATAGTGATATATATATCAGTTACAAGTAATGGTAGAATGAATCATTACATTCAAATATAGTCCCTTACCATCAACCACCTAAAAACATGATTTGATTAACTTTTGAGGGACAAAAATTCTAAAAATAATAAACTAATCTTGACTAGTTATAAAACAACTAAAATTCAACCATTTAGTTCCATCACATACAAAAAAAATTAAAAAAACAAAAATAACATCAAGTAAACCATTGCAACTCCTATTCATATTACTGCTAAAATCACTATTTGATTGTTCTTGAATCTCCAAGTGAAATCTCACAAGTCTTAATACTTTTCCTTGAGATTTTGCTTGGTCATTCCAAGCTTCAGCTTCAGAATCTCTAGCCTTGTCCTTGGTAAGGCTTTACTCATCGCATCAGCAATTTTGCAACTCTGATGAACAATGCAGCACTTTAACCTCTTCATTTCTTTCAACCTCCTTAATCGAATAATACTTCACATTTATGTACTTAGTCCTCTCATGTTGCATAGGATTTTATGCTATGGAAATAGCAAATTTGTTGTCATAAAAGAGTTCAGTTGGTAGGCTTTGTTTCATCCCTAAATCAGTAAGCAATTTTCTCAACCAAATAGCTTGATTTGTAGCAACTGATATTGACACATACTTAGCCTCAGCAGTTGATTGTGCCACCACTTCTTAATTTTTAGAATTCCAGTAAATTACACCAGTACCAAGAGTAAAATATAACCAAAAGTGCTATTTAAATCATCAACACTACCAGTAAAGTCATTATCAGCATAAGCAATTAGATTCACTTCTCTAACTTTTGAATACCAAATACCTTCATAAAAAATGCCTTTCACATACTTCAACACTCTTTTAGCTAATCCTAGATGTGTGTGACTTAGCGAACTTATATACATGGACATTAAGCTTGCTAGGTAAGTCTGGTCTAGTAGCTGTTAGATAAAGTAAACTTCCAACCAAACTTTTGTAAATTGATGGATCTTTAAGTTTTTCTCCATCATGTTTTAAAATTCTTTCATTCTGACTCAAAGGAGTAGCAACTTCCTTGTAAGACTCTAGCTTATGTTTCTTTAAAATGTCCAAAGCATACTTTCTTTGTGAAATGAAGATACCTTTGCTACACTGATAAATTTTCATACTAAAAAAAATAGTTCATTAAGCCCAAATCATGCATCTTAAATTCATTCTCCATTTGCTTCTTAAATTGAGCTACTAGCACCTCATTTTTACTAGTAACCAAGAGGTTATCAATATACAATGAGACTACCAGATGGATTTCATCCTTCTTTTGCTTTAAGTATAAGGTGGCTTCACTTTCACTCCTCCTGTAACTATGCTCTAGCATATGTGTATCAATTATGTTATACCAGGCTCTAGGAGCCTACTTCAACCCATAAAGAGCCTTGATTAACTTGTAAACCTTATGTTCTTATCCAACAACTTCAAAAGCTTTAGGTTGCATCACAAATACGTCTTCTTGTAATCTACCATTTAGAAATATAGACTTTACATCCAAGTGAAACACTTTCCAACCAAGCTGAGCAATTATAGTAAGAAGCAATTTGATAGTATCATGCCTTGTTACTGGAGCAAATATATCTCCATAATAAGCTCTAGCTAGTTATGCATATCCCTTCACTACCAACCTTGCTTTATGCTTAAAAATAGAACCATTTGGATTGAATTTGATTCTACACACCCACTTTACTCCAATGGCTTTTTTGTTTTTTGGCAAATCAATTAGCAACCAAGTCTTATTCTTTTCAATCATATTAATTTCAGCTTTCAATACATCCACCCATTCAAGTAACTTTGTTGCATTATCAAAATATGTAGGTTCAGTATACATAAGGTTGCACCTCTTATAGACATCAGCCAAAGGCTTTATCTTCAACACAACATCATCAGTAGTACCATGCACATTAAACTCTTTATTGTCACTTGAGGAAGGAATATTAAATACAAATACTTTAGATTGACTAGGATTTAATATTCTTTTTGAATCCCAGCCCTATTGAGAAGACTCATCAATAAAATATCTACTTATAAGAATTTGTATCTTTCTAAGGCAAAGCACTTTGTACCCCTTTGATTCAGCAGCATAACCAACCAAGACTCCAAGTTATGCTTTCCTCTTCTTTTTGCTAGTACATGACTGTTAACTAAAGAGCCAAACACTTTCAAGTGCTTTACAGATGGTCTGAAATCATGCCAAGCTTCAAATGGAGTTTTTCCATTAATAACTCTAGTAGGTAGCCTATTGAGTAAATACACAACAGCGTTTATAGCTTCAACCTATAAAAACTTGGGTAAGCTTTTCTCATCCAACAAACATTTGGCCATCTCCATCACAATCTTGTTTTTCCTTTCAGCGACCCCATTCTGCTGTGGTGAATAGGGAGTGGTAAGTTGGTGGACAATACCAGATTCAGCATAGAAAGACTTGAAGGCTCTAAAGGTATATTCACCTTCATTATTTATTCTTAACACTTTGAGCTTAAAGCCACTTTGAGTTTTAATTAGAGCTTTGAACTCTTTGAACAAAAAAAAAAAACTTATGATTTCTCTTTAAGAAAATAAACACATGCCATTCTGTTAAAATCATCAATGAACAAAAGAAAATATAAATTTTTGCTCAAAGAAGCTCTCCTTATTGGTCCATATATATCTGAGTGGATCAACTCTAGCTTTTCATAGGCTCTCTTTGATGCATTTCAGGGAAATGGAACTCTATGCATGTTGCCAAATTGACACCCTTCACAAGATTCTTCACACATTACAATCTTAAGAAAATCATCAACCAAACTAGCTGAATGCAACAACTTTAAAGATTAAAAGTTAAAATGTCTAAATCTTTTATACCATTTTAAGCTTTCATCCATAATTGCACTATATGTATATCCTCTTACTGAATCAAAGTTCAAGTGAAAGCTATTCCCACACATTTTGACTTTAGCAAATTCACAACTATCACTGGAAAAAATATAATAAAATTCTTCTTTAAATAAAATAGTATAACCACGCCTAAGTAGCTGAGCCATACTTAGCAAATTCTAATATAAGCTAGGAATATAAAGCACCTCAATAACAAGCATTGTACCTGTGCCAGATTTAATTTAATTGAACTCCTTCTTTGTGCCTTCATAATATGGCCATTTCTAAGCTTCACTGTAGGTTGATTAGTTCTATCAAGAGAGCTAAAAAGTTTTCAGATGTATGGCTTGTACAACCACTATCAATCAACCTTGTATGCAACTTAGCAACATCAGTTTTTTATGACATCATGAACACATATTGTCCACTCATGTTTTACTTTTTTTAGTTACATTTGCATGCTGTTGAGGTTGTTACTGTGATGTTTGCTTCTTCTTCTTATAATTTTTGGCTATATGACCATAATTTTTACAATAATGGCACTGGACTGGTGGCTTGTTCTTGCTCCAATAATATTTTTCTATGTGATTAGTCTTCTTACAGATCAGGCAAAGTGGAAATTTACCTCTTTGTGGGACTGGTGCATTCTCAAAATTATTTTTATTTTATTTGTCAGCAACTGGCTTCCATTCAAGCTTATTCTCAGGCTTCTTTTACTTCTGAGCCATTTGAATTGCACCTTCAGCAGCTTCTTTAGTCCTCATAGACTCCCTTTTTTTTGAACTTGCAATTTACCAATGAGTTCAGTAATCTTCAGCTTCTGCAAGTCACATGACTCTTCAATAGTAACAATCTTAGATTTAAACTTCTGTGGAACTGACACAATTATCTTTTCAATGACTTGTTGATCAGTCAAAGCCTCTCTAAGTAACTTTCTTTAATTTACTATATCCATTATTCTATTGGAATAGTCTTTAATAGTTTCATTTTCCTTCATCTTCATCAACTTAAACTCCCTCTGCAAGGTCAGTAATTTGGAAGCTTTAATCTTGTCACCTCCCTCAAACTCCTCCTTAAGCTTGTACACTCCTCCTTAAGCTTGTCCCACACTTGCTTAGGAGTCTCTAAATCCATTATCTTTATGAAGATATGATTTTCCAGCCTAGTATGTAAACAAGAGATAGCTTTATCCTTTTTAATCTTCTCCTCCTCATGTGCTCTAATTTGTGCTAAAGTTGGATTAGCACCTAATGGAGGTGGTTTTTTATTAGAGACTATAGTTTTCCAAAGACCTTGTGACCTAAGGTGAAACCTTATTTTTACTGCCCAAATATGAAAGAGCTCACCATTGAAAACAGGGATTGGTGGAGTTGAACCAGCTGAAGAAGACATGCTTGAAATAAGAACAATTCACTTACAACTCTCAAGTATTGGCACTCAATCTCACAAGTGTTTAAAACTCAAATCTTGCTTAGCAACCTCACAGCCCTGAAGGACAAGTAGCTCTAATACCACTATTGGAATATAAAGCTTAGCTTTATCAGCTGATAACAGCAGAAGCAAAACAACAAAACAAGAACAAAGGCACTAAGAAAAAATAGAAAGTGTTTACGTTATGTAAATCTGTAAGTATACAGAATCAACAAGTAGTATAATATAAATATCGTCCCACAGAGATTATGATCTATCCACCCACCAATTTCTTTCTAATCGTTTAAGGCTATCAAATTAAATGTATTACTAACTATAATTACTAAATTAGAATATAAATAAAACCTTGATTGTAAAATTAATCAACCACTTAATTACTAGTCATTAGAAAATTAATTCACCTCACATTAATTAGCTAATTCCCCTCTCTTAATTTAATAATTCATGCAAATCCGAAGTTATCTTATGTTGTAATTAACTTTTCTCAAAGCCAATTAACTTAATTTATAACTTCTAATAAAGATTTTATAACCTAATTCTTATTGCAATCATAAACCCTAATTAATGAAATCACAAAGTTTACCTTCAACTCTTAAGGAATTTAACCAATTCAATTTATCTCTAATATTGAATTAACTTAAACTTATATTGATAGTTTCATCAAATTATTATATCTCAATGCACAATTCCAACTAAGATCATATTAATGTTGATTAGACACAAATATGCATTAAGCTCAATAAACATAATTTGCATGAATAATGAATTTATTGAAAAGAAAATTAAACTAAACCATGTTCAGATTCTCCCTAATGATTAAAAAACTTAGCCTAACATAATTAAATTAATCTCCAAATACAAGTAAAAAGAATCCATCACCAATTATAAAAAATTAAAAAGAAGAAAAGAAAATTCAATCTCTT
This sequence comes from Macaranga tanarius, assembly GCA_949673435.1. Classification (NCBI taxonomy): domain Eukaryota; kingdom Viridiplantae; phylum Streptophyta; class Magnoliopsida; order Malpighiales; family Euphorbiaceae; genus Macaranga; species Macaranga tanarius. The sequence continues at coordinate 21,641 of CATIWO010215834.1, forward strand.
GAAATCCCCAAATCTTCAATCTCCAATCTTGATCCTTGAAAATTGCCCTTTTAATTCTTTTCCTCTACTAAAAATTGTCCTCCTAAGGAACAAAATCTCTACTTTTATAGTCCCCCTTTAAATTCCCTTCGATAAACATCCAAAAAAGTTGATTTTATCTTGACTCTTAAGAGTACACGACTATGTCTCTTTAATACACAAGCGTGTTTCGACCATGCTCATTCATCTGAACTATTACACGGCCATGTCTTGAACCATGCATAATGTAAAAAAATATGACAGTGAAGTACACGGCCTAATACATGGGTGTATTTCGACCCATGTTTAGGCTACCAAAATCCTCTAGTGAACTACACGGCCAGACACATGGTCATGTCGTCAACCGTGTTCAAGGCCCTCTTTTAGTCCAGAAGCCCACACGGCTAAACACATGGCCGTGTCTTTGCTTGTGTCGAAGATTTTCATCAAATTTGTCTTTAAGCTTCCCGAAACCTTAATTTATCCACATATAACCTTGATTAATGACTCAAAATGAGTCATAAATACCTAAAATAATAAAACACATATAAATAACCTATCTAAAACAAAAATTAACATATTTAAACTTAGAATTAACATAAATTACCCATAAAACATAAAATAAAATTAACTCTAATCAAATTCACCCATACTTAAGCACTTGCTTGTCCTCAATTAAAAATTTATTTACTCAATTTCCCATCACCAAAATGAACAAAATACATTAACTACTTTTACTTAAACATTTAATACATTCTCCAATCAATATAAAACTTATAATTCAAAAATAAAAACAATAACTCAATAGCAAAAGGAATCAATTATTACTAAGTGAAGAGACATTCTCTAACTCATAACTAAAATTTTTACAAATTAACATTTAAAATTGTAACCAATTATCATTCAAAAAACATATATCATTATTTTGACTCATGAGTACGTTTTATGTTCCATCTCGCTTTTTTCTTTTCATATAGTGAGTGCATTTTATGTACCATCTCACTTTCTCTTTACATTCTTCTTATTTTCTTACTATTATTATTATTATTATTATTATTAGGCAAGTTCATTTAACACTCCATCTTACCTTCCTTTCCAACCAAACTTAACAAATTATACCATTTTAAACATCAATCCATAAGTTTCAATTATGAAAAAGGAAAATAGCATTAGATTTATTAAAATTTACAAATCCCTCAACCTTCAAATTATTACTTAAGTTTAAGAATTACAATTCAAACATTAATTGGAGAATACACTCTATGTTTAAGAAAACCAAATCAATTGCATTAAATTCAATATAGTGATAAGCAAAACTAAATATTTAAGCACATAAAAGGAAATTTAACATTACACCCCCATATATATCTAAAATATTATCCTCAACGTACAAAGTTTAAATAATAGAGGATTAAAAAGGAATAGTACTCCCCTGAAATTAATCTTCAACATGGATCGGCGAATGGAAGGCATGAATAATCGAAAAGAATAAAAACTGAAGCAAAATAAAAATAGAAACAAAAATGACATAAAAGCAATAGAGAATAAAATATTCATAAATATAAATATCCATAATACACAAACTAAAATAAAAAAATAAAAATAACATCCATAAATAAAATGACATAAGAAAAAAAAAACTAATCAAGGTAATCATCATCCTCCATCTCCTCATCCTCAGCTATGGTAGCTGGCTCGGACTCCATCGGATGAGGTGGGTTGGCAAAAAAGAAATCTGGGGTTGGAGGCATTAGAGCGGGCTGTAACTCTCACTCAATCATCAACGTAGACATGCCTTACTATAACTAATTCATCTATAAATGAAGGTGTTGAAGCATAAGCTCATGGCACTGCTGAGTCCTCTGAAACTCAGCCAAAGGGTCCTCAGGAATAGGCATAGGAGGAACCTTTGGCACAGGGATGTCATGTCCCTCAGCTATATCAGGGGAATCAACAATAGGTGGCACTCCATCAATCAATATATACTCATCTCCCCTCTTCTCTACCAATCGTATCATGCAAAATGCATCCATGTCTAGGGCGACCATATGGCAACTACGCGTCAAATCTCGAAGGTCATCAAATACTTCTACGTTCCTAGCCAACCTAGTGATGTAGCTACCCCCACACAACACACCTCTAGACTTATTTGACATCGAGTCAAAATAAGTCGCAAACCTATAGGCCAAGTTACACAAATCCCTAAGTAACTTAAATAAACAATGTTCCGTATAGTCACTACCCCAGTGCTCTCATGACGACCATAGATCATGTGTGCAATAATCCTATATAATATACTTAACACAGGGGAAGTGAAACAAGTGCTCTTAGACTTGGTAGGCTCATAATCATTCTAGAACTCTGGCCTAACATGATTTTACCAAAAAGCACATGCACGTGAACTAGAAAATTATGCTGATGAATTATGGTACTTAATAGTCTCTACCCACGTAGCACTATAGATACCCATGCTCACCCTAAACTGGGAAATCAACATCGAAAAGTCCTTGCCACCTAACCTAAACTTAATTACATACTCTTTTTTATAATTAATTCCCTATTTGTTAATAGAAAAGGATGTAAGAAATTTAACAAAAAGCTCATGGTAACAAGGATCTCAAATTGAAATCATGTTAGGCCACTTCCCATTAAAGATTTTCTTATCAATGTCTCTCCACATACCTAATTTTTATAAATCCCCTTGACTAGGATATCTATTGGGTTCAATTGGGAGAGAGGAAATGGTATTTACCTTAACTTGGATGTGTTTATTGTGAAATTAGAGAAGAGGATGGAGAGAAGAAGAACCCAAAGAAGATAAACTAACTTGGGATGGTGGATCTGCACGTGGAATGTGAAGAGGTCGTGGAGAAGAGGAAAGATTATGTTAGGCTCTTTATTTCACATGTTTGTGAGGGGGAGTTAACATTTGGATGAGGAAATCGGCAAAAGAAAGAAGAAAATTAAGAAAAATCAATGGGGAAAGGCTGAAATTTATAAAAGAGAGTGATTTCATCGGTGAGGATTGAAGAAGGAGGAAGAAAAATCAAATGGGTGAGAAGAATAATGTTTGAAATCCCTAATTTTCTATTTAAATACCCAGTGATACACAGGGCATGTCTCGATGAAATTGAGTATGTCAAATGAACCACATGGCTCGGGACATGGGCATGTTTCTACTTGTGTACTATTCTGTCAAAACAATCATATGTATACACGGTCATGAAATATAGGCATGTAACTGTTCGTGTACCTTTCTGTCCAAAATTTCATATTTAAACACAGTTACTAAACACGGGTATAAATCTGCTCATCTATCATTTTGTCCAAAACCTTATAGTTAAACACAGGCTACTATATGGGTGTGTGTGTGACCGTGTACCTTACTGGTTTGAAATATATACTTAGACACGAGTAAAAATACGGGCGTGTACCTGGCCATATTTGTATATCTTGTGCCTTTTTCCTTTATTTTCTTAACTCTTTTTAATCCCATGCATTGGCTAACCTAAAAACAAAAATAAAAATACCAAAATAAAAGTAAAATGTACTAAAAAAACTAAATACTAAAATAAAAAAAATGCATGAAAGTTGAAAATAAATTGGGTTGCCTCCCGATAAGTGCTAATTTGAGGTCTTTAGCTTGACCTTAATTATCATCAAAGCTAATTGAGATCAGAATTGGTATCTAAGGAAATAATTTCCTTATCCCTTGCCCACAAACCTCCAAAATAAGGTTTACATCACTGCCCATTAACCTTGAAACACTCTCCTTTCCCATTTTCGAGCTCAATAGCACCATGAGGGAAAGTTTGAACCACCTTGAAAGGTCTACTCCATCTAGACTTCAATTTACCTGGAAATAAATGAAATTATAAGTTAAATAACAACACTAAATCACTAATTTAAAAATCATTTTTCATAATATACGCATCATGCCACTTCTTTGTTTTCTCCATAAAGAGTTTGGCATTCTCATAAGCTTAGAGGTGAATTTCAACGAGTTCATTAAGTTGAAAAAGCCTCCTCTCTCCAACAGATTTCAAATTAAAGTTTAGTATCTTGATAGCCCAATCTGCATGATGTTCTAGCTCGATGGGTAGATAACATGCCTTCTTAAACACCAACCTAAATGGCGACATGCCAGTTGGTGTTTTAAATGCCGTTCGATATGACTATAATGTGTCATCTAATTTCACAGCCTAATCTTTCCTTGAACTTCCAACTATCTTCTCTAGAATCTTTTTAAGCTCATGATTAGTTACCTCCACTTGTCCACTTGTTTGAGGATGATAAGGTGTTGTAATTTTATAATGCACACCATATTTCCTTAACAAGGACTCAAACTGATGGTTACAACCCCCCATCACTAATAATGGCTCATGATACACCAAATGTCATGAATATCTTCTTTAAAAATTTTACTACTACCTTTGCATCATTAGTGGGTGTTGTTAAAGCTTCCACCTATTTAGAAATATAATCCACTCCCACAAGGATGTATTAGTTGCCATAATAAGAAGGAAAGGGTCCCATAAAGTCTATACCTTGTACATTAAAAAGTTCAACTTCTAAAATCTAAGTGAGAGGTAGTTCTTATCATTTTGAGATGTTCCCAACACGTTGGCAACGATCATAATGAAGGACAAATTCACTAGCATCCTAAAATAGTATTGGCCAAAAAAAACCACTCTCCAACACCTTAGCGCCTATTTTTTATGCTCCATAATGTCCTCCATACATCAAATCATGACAATGTGATAATACATCAAAGACTTCTAAATCCTGAATGCACCTTCTAATCATGCCATCTCCATACATTTTATAGAGAAAAAGCTCTTCCCATAAGTAGTGTCGTACCTCAAACAAAAACCTCTTCCTTTGTTGGTACGATAAGTGTGACACCCACAAACACCACCATACACGTGGCCACAACCACCATACATGTGTCTAAAATTAATCATACACATGTGGCATAAGAAAAATTTCTCAAAAATGTTCTTATATATAGACAAATACTCATATGAACATACATTGTCTAGCAATTCACATATAATCTACAAATGAGCAAACTTTTACATAATTTTATTACAAAAATGCCAAAATAATATGCAAGATGAAGGTCAGTTACACCAAACTCATTTCAGCTCACCTAAGACTCCAATGCAAACTTCTAGTTTAGCCTAATCGAGTCCTGAAAAATTAAGATGCAAATGGGTGAGATTTCAACTCAATAAGCAATTACTAATATAATTGTACACATATCAAACTCAAGAGAATTTAAATGATCTGACTTAAAATTAACAAATAAATTATGTTTTAATTATGGTAAGTTAATTCCTTTATTCCTCTAATACTTCTACACGTGACAACTTTTAAGTTCTAACATCATTGGTATTGTTTAGAGGAGGTATCGAAGTCCAAATAAGAAGGAAATTAATAAACTGATGAAGTCCCTTCATTTAGCTGCGCATGGCTAGGCACCTTTTTTTTGCACGGCCGTGCTTGAGTGATGTGACAATTAAGCCCTATCTTACCTTACAAATAGGTCCCTCTCTACAATACATGCTCATTCAAAACTTAAGTTGAGTCCACCATTAAACTATGTATAAAATGCAATGCATACGACATGATTATGTATTCAAAAAGGTGGGTGTTACAATGTTACTGCTTAAAGAAAATTTCATCCTTGAAATTTACTACTCACTATCTTATGGAAAAAGATATGGGCATTTATGCTTTATTAGCTCTTCTACCTCCCATGTTACTTCTTTAGGTGAATGATGACTCCACTTTACCTTTACTATTGGAATCTCTTTATTTCTCAACTGCTTCACTTTTTGATTCAGAATTTCTACCGGTTCTTCCACATACGTCAATCCTTCCCAAATCTCTATCTCAGACTCTTGTATTACGTGACTAGGATTCGATCTATATCGCCTCAACATAGATACATGGAAAATATAATGAATATAAGATAATTCTCTTGGTAAAGCCAATTTATATGCCAATGGTCCCACCTTCTCTATAATTTTATACGGTCCTATGTATCTCGAACTTAATTTTAGACATTTTTTGGTGATACTTAAAATTCCCTTCCATGGTGATACTTTCAAAAAGACTTTCTCACCAACTTGATAATCCATCTCCTGGCAGTGTCCATCTGCATAGCTTTTTTGATGATCTTGTGTCACTTTTAGACATTTCTCGACCACCTGAATTTTATCCACCATTTGTTGTACTAAATTTGGACCTTCAAGTTGTCTCAAACCCTCAACGTTCTAATATATTGGGCTTCTACATTTTCTCCCATACAGGGCTTCATATGGCGCCATTACGATACTAGAGTGATATCCATTATTGTAGGCAAATTCCAATAATAATAAGTGATCATCCCGATTGCCCTTAAGCTCCAAGGTACAAGCTCTCATCATATCTTCTAATGTCTGGGTCATCCTTTCTGATTGACCATCTATTTTTGGATGAAAAGCGGTACTAAAATGCAACTTTGTCCCCAAATCTTTTTGTAAACTTTCCTAAAAATATGAAGTAAATCTAGGGTCTCTATCAGACATAATAGATAAAGGAACTCCATGTAGCCTCATAATTCTTATAATGTACAAATAAGCTAACTTGTCTAAAGAATCACTTGCTTAAACCGGTAAGAAATGAGCTAACTTGGTCAGTCGATTAATTATTACCTATACGACATCATGCTTTTGAAAAGTATGGGGCAATCCAATCATAAAATCCATAGTGATATTTTCCCATTTCCATTCTGGTATTGCCAAAGAATGCAGCTTTCCAACAGGAGCTTGATGTTCCACCTTTACTTGTTGACAAGTCAAACATCTTACAACAAACTCTGCTATATCTATTTTCATTGCTGGCCACCAATAAAATGACTTCAAATCTTGATACAATTTAGTGCTACTGGGGTGCATCGCATAAGGAGCAGTATATGCTTCATTCATGATTTATTTTCTTAATTCACTGCTATCCGGAACACACATGCAATTTCCAATCATCAATATACCATCCCTCATTATGGTAAACTGAGTATTAATTCCTGCTTCTACCTTCTCTTTCATCTTTTTTAAGTATTCATCTTCCATTTGGACACTTCAAATTTGATCCTCCAATGATGGTTTAATCTGTAATGTAGCCAATAAGTGGTATTTTCTAATATTAAATGAAACATTCATTGCCCGAAAAGCCACTAAATTATCCATATCATGACAAATTAATCCAGTAAAGCACTCTCTAATTTTTTGACTCCAAGCATCTGCTACTACATTCGCCTTTCCTATATGATACTCGATGTTACAGTCATAATCCTTCAACAATTCCATCCATCTTCGTTGTTTCAAGTTTAATTCCTTCTGAGTAGGGATATACTTTAAGCTTTTATGATCGGTGAAGATAGAAAATGTCTCTCTATATAAGTAATGCCTCCAAGTCTTTAAGGTGTGAACAATGATGGCTAACTCCAAATCATGTGTTGGGTAGTTCATTTCATGAGGTCGTAGTTGTCTAGATGCATAGGCTATTACTCTTCCATTTTACATAACTACATAACCCAATACTTATCCTGAAGCATCGATGTATACCACAAAGCCTCCATTTCCAGTTGGTAATGCTAAAACAAGAGCAGTGGTAAGGGTTTCCTTTAATCTCTTGAAGCTCTATTGGCATGCTTTATCCCAGTGATAAGAAGTATTTTTCTTCAATAAAGTTGTCAATGGTTTAACAATAATGAAAAAATCCTTCACCAATCTTCTATAGTAACTAGCTAAACCCAAGAAACTTTGAATCTCAGTTACATTTCTAGGTACTTCCCACTCCAAAATAGCTTTAATCTTTGACGGGTCTGGTTGCACTCCTTCTTTCAAAACTATATGGCCAAGGAATGCAATTTTCTCCATCCAGAATTCACACTTATTGAATTTGGCATACAACTGCTTCTCCTGAAGTACTTACAAAACTATTCGGAGATGCTTCTCATGCTTTTCCCGACTTGATGAATAAATGAGTGCATCATCGACGAACACAATAATGAATTGATCCATATACGGTTGGAAAGTCTTGTTCATCAAAGACATAAGTGCTATTAATGCATTGGTTAACCTGAATAGCATAATTAAAAATTCATAGTGCCCATATCAGGTTCTAAATGTTATTTTTGGAATGGAATGCTCCGTTATCGAAAGTTTCCAGTAGCCAGATCTCAAATTAATCTTTGAAAATGCTGAAGCATCCTTTAACTAGTCAAATAAATCATCAATTCTAGGTAATAGATATTTAATCTTCACTGTAATCATGTTCAAGTGCCTGTAGTCGATACACAGTCTCAAACTTCTATCTTTCTTTTTTACAAACAACATTGGTGCTCCCCAGGGTGATATACTTGGTCTGATAAACTCTTTTTCTAACAATTCCTCCAGCTGCTTCTTCAATTCTTTTAATTCTAAAGGCACCATTATGTATGGAGCAATTGATATCGGTGCTGCCCCTAGTATGGTTTCAATTACAAAATCTACTTCTCGATATAGTGGCAAACTTAGCAATTCATCTAAAAATACATCCAAAAATTCCTTAACAACTAGTACATCCATCACTCTCGGACTCACTTTTGATGTATCAATAATGTTGGCTAAATACACTTCACACCCATCTCTAATCAACTGAAATACTATGGTAGCCAAAATAAAATAAGCAGGAATAGTTTTTCTCTCCCCCACTAACACTATTTTTCTCTATCCCAGAATCTCTATTACTACTTCCTTTGTATAGTAATTTACAATAGCATGGTATTTAGACAACCAATCCATCCCTAAAATCATATTGAACTCTTCTAATTTAATGACTACCAAGTCCGCATGCAAAATCATATCATCGACTACTATTGGACGTGATCTAACCACCCTATTCACAACTATAATACCCCCAACTAGCATAGACACACATATATCATGCTTTAATGATTCCATAGTACCATGAACTTTTAATGCAAATTCATACGATATAAATGAGTATGTGGATCTAGGATCAATTAACACGAATGCATCATGACCAAGGATAGTATAGGTACCCGTAACCACATCTGGTGCAATAAGAGCTTTTTGTCTGGTTATAGCATATACTCTGGCTTGACTTGGGATTTGACCAATGAACTCGGTTGGTATTAAGGTGCTCACTCTAAGTCCTCTTCCACGACCTCTACCTCTACTAGTCTGTCGAATATTTTCCCCAGCACTACTTCGTATTATCATTTGAGATCCTCCAATACCTGTCCTCAATGGGCATTCCCTCATAAAATGACCCGGTTGGTTACAATGGTAACGCACATTAGGTTTCAAACCCCAACATTCTCCGGAATGAAATCTACCACATTTATTGCATATTGGAGTTGACATGCCACTTGTGGATCTACCTCTAGCAACATGCTTTCGACTATCTGCCCTTCCACTTCCTTTAATAAATGTGCTCCCTGATGATTGGCCAGGTCAAATTGACCCACGTCCTCTAAAGCTTTCTCGTTGAAACACAGCACCCCTAAAAAAAGATCCACTGCTGTTTCTAACTGAAGTGGTAAACGCACTAGTAACTCTCATTCTTTTGGCTTTTAATGCATTTCTCTCCAATATTATTTCTTCAACTCTGAGTGTTGTCTCTAGTAAATTCCTGTAAGTGGGTGATTTTATTGTTAGTATAGATGTGCCCTAGGGCAATTATTGTAAATAGACATTGTATATTTATCCCTATAGCAATGAAATATTCATTTAAATTAAATGTTAAATTTATTTAAATATTTACTCTTAGTATTATGTTGAATGAGTTTATTATCAAGAGTTGATAATATGAGTGACAAACTCATTTGGTACATATGCTATAAATGTTCATAGTTGTTGAATTAATATAAAGGTAGTATTAATTCCTAGACCATCACCTCTATCTATTTTCCTTGATCGGTATATGATATTGATAGTGGGAGGTAATGACTCTCATGCTACTTGATATGATATTTCAAAATAGACATGTGGATACTCATGTGATGGGTGGATCGAACATGTGACATAGGATTTGTGATTGCATGGATATTCACTTTAGTCAACAATCATAATCTTGGACATAATGGTGCATATGGTCCTTTGACCTGAGGCGATACGGTCATCCATATATAGTTGGTTAGAGTTTGTTACCGCTTACATACCTATGCTAGCCACGTGTGGGTATATGGCGTGTGGTGGCTCTAGTTGGTTATATATAGGGATGAGTGATCAGCCAAGATGGAATTCATTACCTGGAGTGAACCGGGATAAGATCCTATGCTATCTAAGTTATTCTTGAAGAATAAGTACCTGGCCAGGTCAAACTTGACTTACCCGACAAGAGTTTCTAGTAGAAGTCATGTTTTATCGAGAATTGAACTTAAGATGAGGTCATATGATTAAGGCAATTAGAGTTTGACTAAACTATGAATCTAGCCAATATAAGGATCTTATAATAAAGGGACACTTAGTGCACGGTAATTATATTCTATGGTTCTTATAGATCTACATAAAGCATTCATTTCTATTTGGGTAGTCGTGGCATCTATGTTAGGGGTCACTCACGACTTATGAGAACTAAATATGATTCATTGGGATTTTCACATTTAGTATGGAAAAGTTTTTCCATGATATTAAGCATTAATATTATTTTCTATTACCATTTAGACTTGAACCTAATAAGTCACACATACAAGGGCTGCACTTGTGGAGATTAATATTAATTTGATTATTAATTAAAGAGTTTAATTAATCAATTAAATTAATTGAATCGAATTTTCAGATATGCGGAGATTTAATATATCTTGAAATCTAAATTCAAATATTAGGACTTAATTACAATTAAATAAATATTAATTTGGACTTGATTTAATATGTGACATTAAGTTCAAGGACTAAATTAATATTTGCCTCTAAATGCATTCATATGTGGGCCATGAGATGAACCATATATATTGATAAACATGGGCCATGAGATGGACTATGTATATTGATTAAGATGGGCCATGAGATGGACCATTTATATTGATTAAGATGGACTTGAAATGGACTTAGGATGGGGCCTTATTTAAAGAGTTTAAATAAGCCCATAAGTTGTCTAGTTTGGTATAAAGTGGGCCTTCTCTAAGTGTAGAGAAGCCCATATGCCCATAACCTTAGCCCATATCTATTAAGTGTTAATGATATCAAGGCTAAGGTTATCCATGTAACCAAACACTACCCACTCACTTGTAAAGCAAAGCCATACATATAGATAGAGTATGAGATACTCAATCTATCAAATGCATGTAGCTTGAATGTGAGATACTCAAGTTATAGCAATACATGTAGCTCGAGTGTGATATACTCAAGCTATTATCATATTGTTTATATTGATAGTTAGTGGAGAGTGTAGAGACAACCAACTCACAACTCCATTTACACATTTGAGGGAATTTTGATATTCTAACAAAAGAGAGAAAATGATTGTGAGTGTCTTCTTCCTTCTTTTTCTTCAAGTGTAGAGAATTCAAATATACACAAGAGTTGTGTGCTTTCAACTTAAAGCCATTATTGTACAAGAGTTGTACAAGTTTAAAGTCCATCATCCATTAGAGGTTGCATCCTTATTCTATACATTCAAGCTTGAAGTGGCTCTAACAAGCTCTTAGATCGAATTAAGAGAGGCTTGTGGGTAGAGCTTCACCTTCCTTAAAGATCATCCTTGTGCAACTTGTGTGTTTCAAGCTAGAGGCTTCACATTTGGGGAACTTGGAGCTTGTAGATCAACATCAACCAAAGCTTATCAAGCGTACTACCAATTTGGAGTTTTGTAAGTGCTACCAAACCCTTAGTTGCTAGGTCTTGTATTGTGAATGTATGACTTGGTTGTTTATTGATGTATTATGTTATCTTAAATGCATGTTTAGCTATGTATTTACCATGTGATATGATCTATGGGTGTGAATGTATTTTATGTTTAATGTAAATGTTGCTTGCAATCAAAATTTTAAAATTTCGCACTTTTGATTGTTACATGATTACACATTCTTTCAAGTGGTATCAGAGCCATCTATCACATGATTTATATACTAAAAATATTGATAATTACAAGTGTTATAATTATACATGTTGATATTTGCAAGAGTTGTGAATATAATAATTAAGCATGTTAATGGTTGCAAGTGTTGTGATCATTTAATGTTTTTTGGCATTCTAAAAATATGAATTACAAGTGTTATTATTGAGCATTTGAATGGGTACAAGTGTTATGGCCTTTGTTGTAAGTGTTACAACTTTAAATAGTGTGTTTTTATGTGTTTTTTGGTGGTGTGCAGTCTGTACATGGCCAGGAACACGGTCATGTCCCTGGCCACGTTACATTCTGCCTAAAAATCAAAAGGGAACACGGCCAGAGATATGGCCATATACCAGGCTGTGTTCAGGGCTGTCCAAATTATTTGAAATGCTTGAAATTGGCCCTTTTTATGCACAAAACACACTATATGTATCTTGGACAATATTATAAACATGTATGCTTGACTTGATACATTAAATAACATTCAATAGTTGTAAATTTATTAAGTGTATGCTTATCATTCATGCAAGGATTGATCATAGACTTAGTTTACATCTTTAGTTTGTAATAATAATTGAGTTTATTATTATGTTGATGTAATTAAGAGCTAATTGCATAGGATTAAGATGTAAATTATTTACCTTGGTATGCCAAGGATTGAATGTACATCACAATAGTTGTGAATAAAGATTGAAGTGTTCAATTCAAGGCCCATTCAACCTTGGAGGCAAGGCCCATGATGATGGAGGCTAAGGAGGCTCATAGAATGAAGGCTTTTCTTAGGCTAGGCCCACATGTAATTATTTTAAGAGTTAGAATAGGATTAGGAAAGGCCTAGGATCACTCCTTATTTGTGCATCCATATTGCATATTCAATGTATATATGTGATATGTATGTTAAAGCATGCTATATATGTATGTGATATGTATATAGATGGATGTAGAATGCCATGTAACATATGTATGTGATATATATATAGATGGATGGCATGCAATGTATGTATAAGATATATATGTTGTGAATGTTAGCATGCAATGTATGTATGAGATATATATATTGTAAAATAGCTAATGTGCAAAGTGAGACCTTAATAATGACCCAAAAATCTTCTAACTAAATTTAGGTCTAAGCTCTCCATTGGAGCAATAACTTGCATGGTTTTGGACTTATGTACATCGGCTATGGATATATAGGGGTATGCATGAGGGTCAAGAGATTCATGTAGTGTTATTGTTAAGTATGAGATATTATGGGTGTATGGATACACTATGGGCCAATAATGGCAAATAGGAGCACCTGAGGTTTCTAGTGTTCAAATCCATACATTACACTGATCCAATGGTATGGATCTAACTAATGCCAAAAGCTAATAACGACAATTAGGCATACCTGAGGCCCATAACATTAGGAGCTAGATTAATAAAACCTAACATGAGATGTGATGGATAAGAGTTATCCACTTAATTAGAACTATTATTTCAATAACGACAATGTGCACCTGAGGGATATTAGTGGCCCATTAAGAACTCCATTAC
>CATIWO010215997.1:0-17096 GCA_949673435.1 Macaranga tanarius
CTATCCATCTAACCCTTCAACTTATAATTGCTACAATCAAGCCCCTATTAACCTTACAATCTAATCCTTTCTATACTTCCTACTCAAACTCAAATCAAACAATTCATAATTATGCCATAATTAGGGCGGGTGTTACAATAATAATCTGAATTTTAATCAAGCCAAATAGATATGTCAAGAGAAGAAAAGTTTTTCAACATTTATTTATTTATATACAAAATTTGAATTCAAAATTTTATTCGGAAAAATTCAAACTTGAATTGATTATAATAAAATCAACTTATGTGAAGGATTCGGCTTGTAGAGGATGTTATGAATCAGCTAGCTGGATTTAAAATTTTGTGTGGTGTATGAGGAAGTTTCATGTTAATTTGCAATGTGTAAAAAGGAGTATTAGTTAGCATTCTTTATTGTTTTTTTAAATAGGTTATAAAATAATTTTTTTTTATTATTTTATTTGTTGATAATAAATAGATATTTAATTAATAATATAAATTCCCGAATTCTCGAACCGTACCGTTCCGAACCGATCCGTTCCGAAAGAACCGAATTTTTGTACCGAACTGTACCGAAAAACTGGTACGGCGCGGTATCCCTGTACCAAACCGTATCGAAAATTGGTACTAGTACTGGAGATTTTATTTTTAAAATCCCCGAAATATGGTACGGTACTGGAGATTTTTTTTCCCCGGATTCCCCCGAACCGTGCTCACCCCTACTTATATTATTGTTTATTTTGATCATGTTATTAATATCTTGTACTCGAACGATTGTAAATATTTGTACATGGTTACTAGTACTGCCCTCTTTGGGAAAAAGGTTAATGTATGTTAATGACTACTAGTATTTGATGTTGTCTTATGTTTGATCTATGGTACTTAAGTTAAAAAAAATTATGACCGCTCACCATCACATTTCATTTTGATGATTACTAGTAATCTAATTACTTGAAGTTTTACGTATAACATGTTAAGCTTACCATCTTATATTTCCGTTTGGATATAGAATTTGAGGAAATAATAATATTAAAGATTTGACAATATTACGAATGGTGTATATTAGTATACTTTGGTTAGTATGAGGCTGTTACACTGAGAGTTAGTTGGAGAGTGTGGAACTTTGTTTTATTTAGTTTTTTCTTGCTTAATTTAAATAAATAAAAAAATAAGTAATAAAAATAGAAATAATTTTTTTTTGTTGGAATTGTAATTTATTTTAATTTAGATAGCTTGGAATTTTTATAATTTTTATACTATAATTTTTTAAAAATAAGGTAAAACCGTGAATTAAAAAAAAAAAAGAAATAAGAGGTGGTACTAAGAATGAAATATTCGAATATGTGTGTGCAAATAATAATAAATTTTAATTTAATTAGAATTTTTATTTTTTTATTAAATTATTTTAAATTATAATTTAATTTAGAAAAATTGATAATTAAGTAAAATAATTTTCTTAAGAATCATACTATTAATAAAAAAATTAAGGATAATTTTGTTCATTGATTTAAAAAAATTTAAAATGTTTTGATAAAAAACAAATTTTAGGACCATTTTATAATTGTTTTAAATGTCATTTTTTTTTTTGAAGTGGATAAATGATTTGATCCAGCAGTACTAGGTTTGTTTTTAAGGAAAAAAAAAAACTTTCAAAGCTCTATCTAAACTCTAGACTAAACATGAAGGACTAGATTCACCTTTTCCCTTTCAAGTAAATATAGTGAAATACTAATACAGTATTAAATAAATAAACATTATTAAATATAAGAAAAAATACATATTTATAATTGAAATTAATATTAGTATTAATAACAATTAAGTAAATACAATATATTAATAAGTAAAAAATATTTAAAATTAATATAAACATCAAAATAGTAAAAATTAAAAGATGAAATACCATAGCCAAAATAGGATTAAAATTAATTCCCTTCCTCTTCTCTTTCCTTCTCTTTCTTTTCCCCTCAATCCATGCATAGTGTAAGTGAAACATTGTAAAACCTAAAATTTCAAAAAAAAAAAAAAAAAAATCAGAGAGATACAAAGATACTAATTAAAAAAAATTATTATAAGTTGTAGATGATAATTAGTTATTTGATTTCTAGTTTAAGAAAATAAATAAATTGGAGAAAAAGTACATGGAAAATATATAGCTATGGTGTATAATGCTGAAGTTTAAAATCCCACATTGAGTAAGAGATAAAAGAAAAGTTGCACGAAGAATATAAATTGTTATTGTGTATAGTTTAGAGTTCAAAATCCCACATTGAATATGATTATGTATACTTTTAATTCTGAAAGTATTGAGTTTCTGATATAATTTAATGTTTGTTTTCACATGCTATTTTTACGATTTATATGGAGCAGAAAAAAAACTTAGCCATCATTTTGCAAATGATGCAAATAACCATGATTTTGGAGATGATATCTTATGTGCAAAGCCGCATTTAGTAGACCTTGGCTCTAAATGTGCAAAACGAATAGGCGTAGATGGAATGCGCACTTCAAAGAATGTACTTCCAATGTTTAGCTTTATATATGTTTCTAGACTTGCAATGGAATAATAGCCACAATTAGAGCACTGGCTACAATATAATGCCAATATTTTGCTTAGTAAATTGTCTATCTATTGCGAAAAGACGTGTAATTTAAGCTTTTTGACAGGCTATGGAAAATGGCTTTGACTTATAATTTGAAATTTTATTAGTATACTTTTCCATGTTGTTTGTCTAATTTTAATCCTACAATTTCATGATTTAGGCATTCATATCAATAAGAGCTTGGTAGCTCTCAGAAATGTGATAAGTGCCATGGGAGAAGAGAAGAAGCGGGAAGAAAGGGGCCATCCCATATTGTGATGGCAAGTTGACTCATTTGCTACAGGTTCATCTTCAATTCATTTTGCACACTCCTTAGTTGAAGATGATCTACTACTTGCCGATTGGATTCTTTACTTCATCCATCATTAGACATGGTCATTATTGACAATTTAAGATTAACAATAAGCATATCAATTGATTAAATGGAAAATAAAAATAAACGTTTTCAGCTATTGACGACTTGCAAAGTAGCTTTAACTATAACCCTTTTTCAAAATGTTGATAGTGCATAATGAGAATGTAATTTACAGTTAAAATGTTTTTTTCTCACTTGGAATTTCAATTTATATAATTCTCTAGGAGGGAATAGCAAAACAGTAATGATTGGTATATTTTTATCAAATAAATGTGTTTGAGAATTTAATTGATTGTGTTTTGTGACATGAATTTTGATGGGAGATATGTTAGCTTCGGATTTTGGATAAGTTTTAGGTGTTTTAGACGTGTTTAAGTTATGTATTTTCATGTTGGGAGCAGACATAGCCAGCTACATAGCCATGTCTCAGGGTGTGTTTGGAGACACGGCCAAATACATGACCATGTCCCGAGGTATGTTCAAATGTGCTATTTTGCCAGTAAGATACACGGGCAGATACACAACCATGTCTCAGGCCATATTGAAATCTGCAGTTTTGTCCAAAATGGTACACGGAGAGCTACACGGCCGTGTTCCAGGTCGTGTCTTGACTAGTTTATACTCCGAAAAACTACACGGGCTGAAACACGCCCGTGTAGCATGCAGAGTTGTCCAAATCCATTTGGAAAACTTTTTTCTTCCTATTTTCTCTCCACAAAGTCTATAAATAAGCCTTGTATCAATTTAGGATTATGGAATTTGGCCTATTCATTATTGTTAGCCATCTAAAAATTCTTTGTACGCTCTTTTTATAATTATAGTGAAATCTTTCCTCCTCTGCCCGTGGTTTTTACCCATATTGGGGTTTTCCACGTACATCTGTGTGTCTATTCTCTTTTACTTTGATTTGCTATTATGTGTGTGTGTTTGTTTGCATTCGCTTATTGTTGTCGCTGCGACTTTAACAAACTAGTATCAAAGCTTAGATTGTTGTTCCCAAGATTGATCATGGCATTGTCTAATTTGAACAATGGCTTTGTTGAAGTATGATATTCTATAATTAGATCATAGCACAAGATTCACATTATGGCAAGTTAAGATGTATGCTGTCCTTACACAGATGGAGTTAGATGATTATATTTTGGGGTTTGATCAGATGCCCGCATTATGGCCAGATGATGTAAAGATCGTAAAGATTTGACACAAATACATCTGCATTTGCCGAATACTATTTTGCAGGATGTATTACAAAAGAAGACCTTGGCTTTATTGTGGGCAAAGTTGGAGCAGATATGCATGAAGAAATCTCTCCCTAGCAAGATACATCTAAAGCAGCATTTGTACTCTTATTATATGGTGGAAGGTACATCCCTTGAGGATCACTTAACTATGTTTAAGGAAATTATCTCTAACTTAGAGAGTATGGAGCTCAAGGTTGAGGATAAGGACTTATCTTTAGTTTTGCTGTGTTCCTTACGTCCATCTTATAGAAATTTTATTGAAAATCTATTGTATAGTCGTGAGAAAATCTCTCTTTAAAAGGTTTATGAGGTGTTGTATTCCAAAGAGCAGGTTAAACAGTTAGTGGTTAACCTAGAGACTCATGGAGAGAGTCTTATTGTTAGGGAAAGGACGACTGAGAGAGGTGGGGATGAGAATAGAGGTAGGTCTAAGTCGAAGAGTAAGACCGTTAAGTGCTATTACTGCAAGAAAAAGGGTCATGTCAAGGCTAAGTTTTACAAGTTAAAAAATAAGTCTGAGAGAGGTAATCAAAAGGGTAAAAGGCCGGAAAATTCTAGTGAGGTCAGTATTGTTAAAGATGTAGAAGATTTGGACAATCAATGTGATCTTCTCGTTATCTCTGATAGTAGAGTAAATTCAACATATGACTGGATTTTAGACACCGCCTGCACATTCCACATGACTCCTAATCGGGAATGGTTTACAACCAATGAACCGAGGGATATGGGGACTGTTTTGATGGGAAATGATGCCCCATGTAAGATTGTCCGCATTAGAATGGTCAGAGTTAAGATGCATGATGGGATCATTAGAAAACTTAAGGGTGTTCAGTACATTCTTGATTTAGGCCGAATCTTATTTCTGTTTCTACCTTCGATAGTGAAAGTTACAGTTATTTAAGTAGAGGTGGAGAGTTGAATATCATGAAGGGCTCTCTCATTGTGATGAAGGGGCGTTTGAAGCATGCCAAGTTGTACGTCTTAGAGGGTTTGACTATTATAGGTGATGCAGTCATTACCTCCTCCGAGTTGGATAAAACTACACTTTGGTATTTGCGTTTAGGCCATATGAGTGAGAATGGTCTAGCTAAGTTGAGAAAAAGAGGACTAATTGATGGTCAGATTAGGAAATTGAAGTTTTATGAGCACTACGTATTTGGGAAATATAAAAGGGTGAGTTTTAGTAAAGGTATTCATAGCACAAAAGGGACACTTAACTATGTTTATTCAGACCTTTAGGGGCCATCCCAAGTTCCTACTAAGGGTGGTACAAGCTACATACTAATAATCATTGATGATTACTCGAGGAAAGTTTGGGTGTTATTTTTTAGGCATAAGAGTGAGGTCTTTGCCACTTTCAAGCAGTGGAAGACCATAAATAAGAAACAGACTGGAAAGCAAGTGAAGCATCTCCGCACTGATAATGGTTTGGAGTTTTATTCGAGGAGAGTTTAACTCATTTTGTAAGTCTAAGGGAATTGTTAGGTATTTGACTATTCCGGATACTCCATAATAAAATAGTATGGCTGGATGCATGAATAGAACATTGATGGAGAAGGTTCAGTGTTTACTTTCTAATTTTGGGTTACCAAAGTCATTTTGGACTGAAGCTGCTGTAACAGCCTATTTTCTTATGAATCGTTCTCCCTCAACGCTGATAGATAAGAAAATTCTAGAAGAGGTATGGTTTGGTACTCCTCCAAATTATTCTGACCTGAGAATTTTTAGTTGTCCGCCTATGCTCATGTTGATAATGGTAAGTTAGAACCTAGGTATAGAAAATGTATTTTTCTTGGTTATATGACTGGTGTTAAGGGTTATAAGATTTGATGTCCCTAGTTGAGTAAGATTATTATGAGTCGTAATATAATCTTTGATGAAACTCCTATGCTTTGTAACTAGTCTCCTAGAGACACGTGTGATGAGTCTATACAGTAGTAGGATGTAAACATTAAGATGGAGTTTCCATTTGGGGAAGAATCCACACTAAAAGCTACATCAGATGAGGGTTCAGAGATGATTGAGGTTGAGGATGCTATCACACCTTAGTACTCTATTGTAAGGGATAGACCTAGAAGGTCTATTAAACTACTATAAAGGTATACTGAAGCGGATATGGTAGCTTATACGTTAAATGTGGCTGAAGATATTGAAGTCGGCGAGGAACCATCTACCTATAAGGAGGCAATCAATTGTGTGGATTCAGAAAAGTGGTTGATTGCCATGCATGAAGAGATGGAATCTCTACATAAAAATGGCACATGGGTGTTAGTGAAGTTACCCAAAGGCAAGAAGGTTGTTCGGTGTAAATGGATATTCAAGAGGAAAGAAGGCACTCCGGGTATTGATAATGCTAGATATAAGGTGAGACTTATTGCTAAGGGCTATAGCCAAATTCTGGGTATGGATTATATTAATGTGTTCTCTCCTATTGTGAAACATAGCTATATTCGAGCTTTACTTGGGATTATTGCTAGGCATGATCTTGAGTTGGAGCAAATGGATGTCAAAACGGCATTCTTACATGGAGAGCTTGAGGATGACATCTATATACAGTAGCCAGAGGGTTTATTACTTCAAAAAAGGATAACTGTGTGTGTTTATTGAAGAAATCTCTCTATGGGTTGAATTAATCTCCAAGGCAGTGGTACAAGAGGTTTGATGCTTTTATGACTACACACGGGTTTAGACATTGCAACTATGATAGTTGTGTCCATTTCAGGAAAAATCGTGATGGGTCTTTTGTATATCTTCTTTTCTATGTTAATGGCATGTTGATTGCAGCTAAAGATAAATAAGAAATTGGAAAGGTCAAATCTCAGTTGAGTGTTAAATTTGAGATGAAAGATTAAGGTGAAGCAAAGAAGATCCTTGGCATGGAGATTGTGAGAGATAGAAAGGCTAGCTCGTTATATCTTAGTCAAAGGGGGTACATTGAGAAGGTTTTGCGAAGGTTTAATATGCATAATTGTAAACATATAAGTACTCCATTGGCCTTACATTTTAAGCTCTCAGTATTATTGTGTCTACAGTCAGATGATGAGATTGAGTACATGACTCGAGTCCCTTACTCTAGTGCGGTTAGTTTCCTTATGTATGCTATGGTGTGCACACGTCCGAATTTATCACATGTCGTGAGTTCAGTTAGTAGATACATAGCTAATCCGAGAAAAGAGCATTGGAAAGTAATTCAATGGATCCTTCGCTACTTGCGTGGCTCTTCGGGAGTGTGTTTATATTTTTGGAGATGTAAAAATGAGGTTGTTGGTTATGTGGATTCAGATTTTACCGGTGATCTTGAAAAAGGAGATCATTGGCCGGTTATATGTTTAGCATTGATAGTTGTGCTATTAGTTGGAAGGCAACATTGCAAGCTTCAGTTGCGTTGTCTACTACGGAGGCCGAGTATATGGCCATTACTGAAGCCGTTAAAGAGTCCATTTGGTTGAAGGGATTATTTAGAGAGCTTTGTGATGATTTGAAGCTCATGGCATTATTTTGTGATAGTCAGAGTGCTATTTTTCTCACCAAAGATCAGATGCTCCATGAGAAGACTAAGCACATTGATGTTTGCTATTATTTTGTATGAGAAGTTATTACAAGGAGTGATGTGGTTTTAGAAAAGATCAGTACTCATAATAATCCTACTGACATGTTGACTAAATCACTTCCTTTGTCCAAATTTATGCAGTGCTTGGACTTAGTTGGTCTTTTACATTCTCGTTGAGTAGTGCCCATTGGGGGGCATGTTAGAAGAGGTAGAATTTATTTTGTTGTTTGCATTGTAAGTGTTTTAGTTCGAATTGGTACTTGGAAATTCATGTTAAGGTGGAGATTGTTGTGCTTTATGACATGAATTTTGATGGGAGATATATTGACTTCGCGTTTTGGATAAGTTTTGGGTGTTTTGGACGTGTTTAAATTGTGTATTTTTATATTGGGAGCAGACATGGCCAACTACACGGCCATGTCTCAGGGTGTGTTGGGAGACACGACCAGATACATGATTTTGTCCCGAGGTGTATTCAAATGTGCTATTTTTCTAGTGAGATACATGGGCAGATACACAGCCATATCTCAGGCCGTGTTGAAATCTGCAGTTTTATCCAAAATGGTATACGGGAAGCTACACGGCCGTGTTCTAGGTCGTGTCTCGACTAATTTATGCTCCGAAAAGCTACACGGGTCGAAACACGCCTGTGTATCATTGAGAGTTTTCCAAATCTGTTTGGAAAGTGTCTTTCTTCCTATTTTCTATCATATTTTGTAGATGTTGCTTCATAAAACTCTAATTAGTTCTTTTTCAAATTTGGTTATGTTATAGCTTGTGTCAGCGACACAAATGCCAAAGAAACTCTGAACACATTGAAATGTGCAAATCGTGCCCACTATTCAGAATAAAGCAGTGGTTTTCTTTTTCAGATTTTCTATTGGTCTCCCTTTGCACTAGTTATCTTCTTGACAATGTCAACCCTTTGCACTAGTTCTCTTCATGACAGTGTCAACCCTTACTTGATTTCAAGTCGAACCGAGATCAATTACAGCTAAGATACAAAGAATGAAGGGCCAAATTGAGAAACTATAAATTGAACTAGTGTTTATCGTGTAGAGTCAGATGATGATGATGGATTACAACTAAAAATTGCTTCATTCCATCCCTTAATGAACTTTCATCTAATTCTGAGTTCTAACCCAAAAGATCTTAATATTAATTTCAGGTAATATGCTTAAAGATTTAATTTTCTTTGATGTTTATTCTATGGACTATGATATGCCTATGCCACAGTATGCTTCTTCTTCCTAAGTGACTAAATCTAGTGTGTTTTATTTTTCTTTCTGTTGTGTGTTGAATTATGTTATGTGCATTGATTTCGGTGGTGGCATGTACATCAAACCTGTGCATTTTCATTTCTAGTATTTAAGTGGTTTTGAGACATAAGTGGTTACATCATGTTAATATTATTGTGAGCTATATAAGTTAGATGTTTTGATTTATTTGTTGCAGAGGTTGCAGATGAGGAAAAGGAGCTTGAACATTCTTCTATTTAAGAAAAATTGGATAGGGAGCTGAAAGAATTAGATAGAAAACTTAAACAAAATGAGGTAAATGTGCCATAACTCACAATTGCTATTGATTCATATATCTTTCTTTTCTTTCATATTTAATGTAAAGAAATATGGTTTACTACTATATAGTGTTTAGGCTATATTGTTTTTTAACCATCTCAGAAAAATATAAGATGGACAAGAAGTTTTAGACCAACAACTTAAATGTGAAAGTGAAGTAATGAACTTGTTTTGAGTAATGCCTTAAATTTCATATGCATGTATCTTCTGAATTCATTATTTTTTCACCTTTGTTTCTAGGTTTTTAGGAGTTGACTTACCCTGTTGCATAAGTAAGTCTAAAGTCTAAACTACCTTCTTTCTTTTAGGTGCAATACCTCTAACATGCATATTCTGCTTTACAGGTCGCACAGTTAAAGAAGAAACAAGATGCTCAAGCTAAATTATTACGATAAAAACAAAAGAGTGATGAGGCAGTATAGAAGAATATAGTATGCTGAATACTTCTCACACACAAATTACAGTGTGAGAGGGACAAATTTATATTGATATATTGAGTTAATTACAGAATCAATACATAATGATAGTTGATACATAAATTTAAGCTATCCCTACAAATGAGCAAAGAATATTATACAGTCAACTATTTAAATTTGTAAAGCAAAAATATCAGCTACAAATCATGGAGTGATTGGAGTATTTTCGTTTCCTTAACACGCCCCCGCAAATTGAGCATGGGCCGAATGCACAGTTTGGAGAGAAAGTCACAAAAGCTGTGCTTGGGAAGAGCCTTGGTTAGAATATCTGCAATATGTTGACGAGAAGGAACATGAATAACTCGAAGATTCCTACGCTCAACCTTTTCATGAAGAAAGTGAAAATCAATGCGAATGTGTTTGGAGCGTTTGTGAAAAACTGGGTTGGCAGTCATATAAGTGGCAGACAGATTATCACAATATAAAACCGGAGGAGTAAGAAGAGAGATGTGAAGTTGACGAAGTAATTATTGAACCCAAATGATCTCGGCTGTTGCAGCAGCCATGGACTTATACTATGCCTCGGTACTAGATCGCGCAATGGACTATTGCTTACAAGATGACCAGCTAATTAAGTTGTCACCAAAATACAAACAATATCCTTGAGTGGACTTGCAAGTATCAGGATCACCCACCCAATCAGCGTCAGAATACGCAGTGAGTGTTTGACTACAAGAGGGGCATATAAAGAGGCCATAATGGTGAGTACCTTTTAAGTAGCGTAATATACGCTTGACTGCTTGCCAATGATCAATAGTAGGGGAGTGCATAAATTGGCAGACTCGATTGACAGCATATGAAATGTCAGGACGAGTGATTGTAGCATATTGTAAGGCACCAACGATGCTGCGATATAGACTAGGATCATCTATGGCGACACCGAAACTAGAGAGTTGAGAGCTTAGAACTGCAGGGGTGGAGATAGGCTTTGAACCGTCCATATGTACTCTAGTCAAAATATCCAAGATATACTTGGACTGCGAGAGGAGCAGGCCATTTGAGCATGAGAGAACTTCAATCCCCAAGAAATAATTGAGTGGACCCAAGTCTTTTAAAGAGAACGCAGAGTTGAGGATAGTTGTGAAATGAGCCAAGTAGGGAGCACTATTACCAGTGAGAATAAGATCATCAACATAAACTAACATATAGGTGATGGAATCATCCTGATATCGGACAAAGAGAGATGAATCAGAAGAACAACTTTAAAAACCTTGCTCCAAGAGAAAGTCACGGAGCTTATGAAACCAAGCACGTGGAGACTGTTTTAGACTATAGATAGCTTTCTTCAAAAGATAAACATGATCAGGATAAGTGAAATCCTTGAAACCATGTGGCTGAGCCATATAAACTTGTTCTGAAAGATCACCATTGAGAAATGCATTATTTACATTAAGGTGACAAATAGGCCATCCCTGAAAACAGCCAAAGATAGAACCAAGCGAGCAGTAGTAGGTTTAACCACAAGAGAAAAAGTTTCAAAAAAATCAATTCATGGCCGTTGATTGAAGCCTTTGGCGACAAGTCGGGCCTTGTACCTGTCAATTGATCCATCAGGGTGACATTTGATCCGGAACACCCACTTACATCCAATAGTATTGGAATTTGAAGGACGAGGAACACGTATCCAAGTGGCATTGCGATAAGGGGCATTAATTTCAGTTTGCATAGCTTCTTTCCACATAAGATGCTTGACAGCTTGTGTATAGCAGGAGGGTTCAGCTAGACATATAGGGTATTTAGTTGCCAAGAGCGCTTTAGGTTAAAGAGATCCTGTTTGGGCTCTAGTGACCATAGGGTGTGTTGAATTAGGAGCAGGTCTTAAGTGTTGTAGAGGTGCTGTTGGGACTGCCTTACAAGGGGACGTTGAAGAGGACTCCAAGGAGGGTAACATTGCATGTAGAGTGTCCGAACTAAGAGAAGATGATGAGTTGAGCATAGGTGAAGACACAGGTAAAATATCAGCACTAGAGTCACTTGATGATGAAGGCGGTGCAATGAAAGAAGTGTCATGAAATGTTACAGAGGGTGTAGGATCAGCAGCGGTCACAAGAGTTGTGCTAGCATTATGAAGAAGAGTTAAAGAAAGAGGTAGAGAATTTTTACTAGAGGTGTGATGATTGGAGATATGATGTGATGTAATGGAAGAATAAGGAAATGTTGCTTCATCAAAGACTACATGACGAGCTATGTACATGCGATTTGAGGGAACATGATAATATAAATAACCTTTATGTTTGATGCTATCACTCCATGATTTGTAGCTGATATTTTTGCTTAACAAGCAGCAAGACGACTTCATAAGGAAATTCATTCAGAGAATCAAGTCTCATAAGGTGTCCTTTTATTGTACAAAGGGATCTTTTAATAATTTGATTTGAAATAAGTTTTGGAACTTTGCCATTTAGGATCAACTGCAGTAGGAGTCAGAGCAGATTAGATTATGGACATGAAAAAGAAGTTCTTCAGGTTAACGAAATAAAAGAAATGCATGTTTTACGCATGATTTGTTAACATAATAAATGGAGTGATGTTCTAAGGTTTAAGGAATAATCATTAGAGTGTGTAAGCATAGGATCATTGAAACTATAACAATTGCTTTTATTGTAAAAAATATTTAACTGGAGCTAAATGCATGTACTTATATAGTAGGCAAGCTTTGAATGTTATTGCCTAAAAAGACTCATGTTTGCAAACACAAAAATAAAGGGAACTCAAGTATACTATTGGAGGTTTCCTTTTATTGATAATATCAGAAAATTTGTGGTTTACAAGCTGTAATATTCAGAGTTGATTTTCTTAAAATCATTAGAAAATGCTTGACTTCCCATATGAGATGTCAATTTCAGCAGCGTTGGTAGTTGATCTCTTGATATTTTGTAGATAGTCCACCATATATCGGTCTTTAACTTTCATGGATAAATTTTCAGGTTTAAGGTAGCAATATGCTTTGTTTGATTTTTTTTTTCTCATTTTCATGTATATTGCTAATCTTGCCATGACATTAATTCTTGTTTGAATAATTACTTTCTTGTACTACTAAATAAAGAGGAAAGAAGGAATGAGTATGAGATGCACAAGCTCTTAGCTTTGAATCAAAAGGTATAAAATTGGTAGATTAATGAGCACCTTTCTTGGGTGCTAATCTTCTAGTTCTATAGAGGTGCCCTACTAAAATTTTGTCTTTTTAAAATTTAAATTTAAATTTAAATTTTATTTTGAATGCTACTTAATTGTAGATTTATTTTTTAAAAATATATTTTTTGAAATATTTTAAAATATATTTTTAATATAAAAGAAAACTAATGATTTTTTTATGGGAAGAAAGCTAATGAATTCCATTTATAATAGAAAAGAAAAATTTTTTATTGTTTAATTTTAATGTGAGATTTGAAACTTTTTAGTTTTTCATTCATATTTTTTTAGCATGATACATCCGTAGTTACCTGTACTTATATGAATTTATCACTTTGCCCCTTGTACTTCTAATTTTGCTAAATTAGCACCTCAACTTGTCTACAGTCTATTATATAAATACCTGTACTTGCATGAATTTGCCACTTTGCTCCAAATTTATCATTTTGCTACTATATGTGCGTTGATATGTCATTCCACGTGTCTTGCAAATAGAGCAATAAGTGTTTATATAATAGGTTATAAATAAGTTGATGTGTTAATTTAGAAAAACTATAAGTATAGGAGACAAAATGACAAAATCGTACAAATACAACTGGCTGCAGATGTAATATGCCTATTTTTTAATTAGCCACAATTTAATTTTTATAGCTAAAAAATTTAATAAAACTAGCTACAAATTAATTTATTATTGTGGCTAATAATGTTTATTAGACATCACTCTATTTGGCTTGTAGTTAATATTGTCTATTACCACGATTTTAAATATCACAATTAAAATTTTAATTTTAGTTATAAAATAATTCATTTTTATACCTTAGCCACAATTTTAAATATCATAGCCAAAGTTAAAATTTTAGCTATAAAATAATTTATTTTTATGCCTAATTGATATTATTAGGCATGACTTTAACTTTTATAGTTAACTAGCCGTAGCTAAATATATTAGTAAATATTTTAACTGCATAATTTTTAATGGATGTGACTAATAAGTACAATTGGTTAGAAAGTGGCAGTCTCTATGGCTATAAATTATATTTAGCCACAATTTTTTATAATGTTTGTAGTAAAATTTTGTACCTAATATATATAAATTGTAGTAGTATATGCTGAATATTGGAATTTTCTGACAAAAGAAAAAAAAGAGTATATTAAAGCAAAAGAGTAAGAAAGTACACACATACAACTCTAGTAGTCAATAACGTTTTTTTTTTGTCATGGATGGAAATTATTAGATTTATAACAGTATATAAAAATTATAAATATTATTAAAATAAAAAAATTACACGTGTAATATAAATATATTACAACCAGCAATTTGATTATTATAATATGTATACACGCCTTATAATTTATTATTTAAGAGTAGAACACTCTAACTTGTAATAATAATAATAATAATAATAATAATAATACTTTTACTTTTATTATTAATTTGCAACATATAACATAAATATTTAGATTATAACTGAATTAACTTGTTAATTATATCACACACAACTTATTATATTTCAGAAAAAATTATTTTTATTTTTTTCTCCTTACATTTTTATAATTTTAACATTAATTAATTGACCTTTTTATGAATAATTAATTATATTCTTAAAATAAACTGTAGACTTCTTATTCAAAAATTTTATTTTTATTGAAGTATTTTTTTGGTATTTTTATTAAAATATTTTAATATTCTTGAAAATAGCATATAAAAATAGCATTTAATAAAATTTTATAATTAATAAATAACATTAATTATATATGACTAATATTAGTAAATTATTATATTAATTTATTTTTATATATAAAATTTTTTATTAAATTAAATTATTAATTTAAATATATATTCTTATTTTATCTCTATAACAGTAGATAATAAAAAATTTAATTAATTTTTAGTTATATATATAATTTTATTTTATTTTATTTTATTTGCCAAATTACAACCAGGGGAGAGGGGACTCCGGACTCGGTTCATAGCGGCCGTGAGGACTTGGGCCATTAGGCTAAAACGGGGCACAGGCAAATCATTTTTCTTATGTACCCAAGACTTAACACTATATCGTTCTTCAGTTCAAAAAAAAAAAAAAAACACTATATCGTTCTTCATCTTCCGCATTGGTTGACATAACTTCAAGTGATGATTGATGATCTATGGCGAAACAGTGCTCCTCTAAATAATCTATTTTCTTTATTTTTTTAAAGGAAAAAAGTTCATTTAAACTCTTCATCTTTGGTCCAGAGTTCATATAGGTCTTCAAAAGTTCTTTTTTAGCTTAAACCCACCTCCTAATGTCAGCAAATTAAATCATATAAATACCACCTTAACTTTTTAATTTAGCTCCATTACAAAAAATATTAGGTTGAATCCCACATGTATAAGTGGGGCCCATGAGTGCAAATTTGTCCCGGTTAAAAGCATGTCCTCCCTTTACTTCTTTTTCTTTATATTTCTTTGTCTCTTTATTTCTATGTCTTCAAATAGGGGTGTCAAAATGGGTGATTACACGAGAACACGATTCGTCTAACACGGAAAGTTAGCGAATTAGGGTTGGGGTTAAACGGGTTCGTGTCATAAACGGGTCGACCCATTTATGACACGGTTTAAATCAGGTCGTGTCGCGGGTTGACACGTGAACCCGTTACAACCCGTTTAATTATACGTGTCGTGTCAACCTGACACGGTTGACACGACCCATTTATTTATGTTTATCTTTTTATGCTTATTTTAGAAGAATATATGAATTTTACTAGGTTTTATGGAAATTATGGTAATTATTGATATAGTTGTATTATGTAATTTGTTGATTTATAGTTATTATTATAGATTTTTTGTGAAAAAAAATATTTTATATATGATTAATGTTATATAGGTTAAATGGGTCGTGTCGAATTTTATGACCCACACAACCCATTTAAATAAACGGGTTACTCGTGTTGTATTCGTGTAACCCGATTAATTTTCGTGTCGTGTTAGGGTTGAAATTTTTGACACGATTAATAAATGGGTCGTGTTCGTGTTGACCTTAATCGTGTCACCAGAGTGGGTCAATCCGACACGAACACGACCCACCAACCCGTTTTGACACCCCTAATTTGAGGTAATTCTTAAAAGTAAGCAAATTTTAATATATGTATTAAAAAATAAATAAAAATATATGGGTAGATATGTGCACGCGAACATACAAAAGCAGAATTTCTGAAAGAGTCATTAATATGAGAATTATTGCACGGCCATTTATTTCCAAAAATATTTTGCTTATTTAATATTTATGTTATTTAATCTAACAATTAATTAAAAAATTTAAATGTAATAGAATATTTCATAGATATTATCATGATAAATCTTAGAAAGGATTTAGCCTCGTAAATTTTTTTTTTTTTTCCAAATAGAGTTTTGTACGGTAATAAGCTGTGCTGTGCTGTTTTGTATAGTTTCCATTTGCATATCATTAGTAGAAAGTTGAGAAGATAAAAGTCCATGTCACAAGGAACAAACTCCCATTAATTGAATAAGATCATGCCATGAGGAACAGAAATTACATAACAAATGGCCAAATGACTATAATTAAGTAACAATGATGGCCACTAAGCAATAGAAGTCCATGCACTTCCCATATATAACAAACTCCATTACTCATCATATTCATTTATTTATGTATATATAAACATACTTTTGCATTTTTTAACTTGAAATGGTTGAAAAAGTTTTAGCCAATTATAGGCATACATATATTTATATGATATAGTTGAAGTTGAAGTAGTGGCAGGTGAATAATCTAATTATCTAATCATATTTCTTATTTTAATCAATATGTAACTAGGGGTGTAAATGAACAGAGCCGCTCGTGAGCAGCTCGGCGCTCGACTCGTTAAAAGCTCGTTCGAGCTCGTATATTAAAACTCGTTTAATAAACGAGCCGAGCTCAAACTATACAAAGCTCGGCTCGTGAAAGCTCGTGAACAAGCTCGAATAAGGGCTCGTGAACCAGTTCGCAATTTTAATATATTAATAATTTAATTTGAGATATACAATATAAATTTTTATTCATTTAAATATTTTAAAAATATATTATTACAAAAAATCATAATTTTATAATAAATTATTTAGTAAATAATTTATTTTAAATTATTTAGTAAATAATTTATTTTAAATTATTTTAATGAATAATTTA
>CATIWO010216013.1:0-13549 GCA_949673435.1 Macaranga tanarius
AAGGAGAAAATAAAAATAAAAAAACAGGAAAAGAAAAAAAAGGAGCATAGAAAAAAAAGAGAAAATAAAAATAAAAAAAGAAAACGAAAAAAAGAGGAACAGTAAAAAAAGAAAAAATAATAAATAATAATAATAATAACATAAAAAAAAGAACGAAATAAAGCTAAAATAAACAATGGAGTAAATAAGAAAATAAAATTGGGTATGGGGCATATATGAAAATAAAATAGAGTATGGAAGAAATAAATGAAAAGGTGAGGTATTTAAGTAAATAAAATTAAGAAGTTGGGCATTTTTGGTAATTTTTGTGACACCCCTCCCCACTGACACCTCGTCAGACAGCACCATAGCTCTTGCTGCTCCGCCCGAGGTACAGACATGGAGAGACGTCACTTATGGAATAAAAACTAGCCAACATCCACTGTACAACATTCTCATATCATTCAACTATCAAGAAAAATATCCATATATATATATATATATATATACACAACATCCAATCAAGCATGAGATAGATGGCAAGAGAAGTAAACACTCAACTGAAATATCGACAATATATACATATATAGCAAATATCGTACTACAGATGGGATACATAGGGAAAAAGGGATCGTATTAAATATTTACAAATATACACCAAAAAGAATAATACAACCCAACAATCCCGAAAGAGTGGCCTATCTAGCCCTAGGAAGAAACTTCCAATACAACCCATCCCAAATAAAAAGAAACTAGCAAGGTCTGGTGTCATCTACGTCTAGGTCAAAGAGACTCGAACACCTAGCGTAGTGGCATGCGATACTGTAACTACCATCAGACATCCATTGAGAAAGTTAATTAGCTCCGTGTGCCTATGATACTCAACTGCTATAGGCTCTAGAGCCATGCAAAAGGATAAAATGGAATCCGCATTGTGGCGGATGTAATACTGGATTTCTGTGTCAACTCCCTCTACCTCGTACGTCATCGCAGTCCAATGCGCCGCCATTTATTTATTGCTATGCACAAGCTAAACTATGCTGAAAGAAAGTTTTAAAGAAGGAGTTGTGAGTATTTTCTCAAGAAAATACCCAGTGAATGGACAAAATACAATATTGTCCTAAGAAATAACAAGATATAACAATAACCAAAACATTTTGAAAATAATCAAATTATAACCATTTTGCTCATAAAATCATTCATACAGAATAAATAGATTTGTAAATCAATCGTAAGAATCATTTAAAATAACTCTTTAAAGATTCAAATCCATTTTTCCTCAGAAAATTAAACTTTCTTTTCCTTCACGTATTTCAATTAACTTTCCTTTCAAATATCATTCTCACATAAATCACAGCATAGTACGATTTTTCAAATATAATCAGGAACAGGTCAGGTTGCTATCGATGTAGTGGGTACTAATCAGCACATCGAAGGTCCAATCCAGGTATGCATGATGATCAATAAACCATTTGGATTAGCCCCAAAGTCATTCAAGAATCTCGAGCATTGTCCCAAAGACAGTTATCATAATCACATATCTCAATTACATCAATTTCTCTTTGTACTCTAGGTACAAGAATATTAATCACACATGAGTTGCTGTACCCCGGACACAATCTTATATCTCACAGAACCCAGCCGTACCTCGAGCACGGTCTTACTACAACCACTTTTCCATTCAACGTACATGTGCTCATAAAATCATCACATTTTAATAACCAATCATTTTTTATCAAAACAAAACTCCGTATTACTCTGTATATGATGTATTATAAATCCGCATGTGCACAGAATCATATCAAGTAGTAAATAAAGATATCATCCCATAGAGATTGAAGATTGAATACTGAAATAGTCACTATGTTTGATTGTTTAGACAACGAAATAGAGTGTAGATTTCTTTAAAAACTAAAACCAAATCAACTTGAAGTAAAATTCAAATTCAAACAATTATTAAAAGCTAGGGTTCTTATTCTCAATTGGACCATTTCAAAGGTTTAATTACACTACTAGGTCTACACTAGTTCTAATTCATTTTGAAGGGATATTAGCAACAATAGATTTCCTCTCAGATAAACTTATAATTAATTAGAGATTAATTAACACTAAGTTCACTGGCTCTCACTAACCTAATGCCTTTTAATTCCACTTAATTGTCTTTTAACTAATCAAGCAATCAATAGGTCATTGCCTTTTCCTACAGAACCGATCTCTTGATTAAGCCCATAGTGTCAATTCAATTATAAGGTGATCAGTACTAAAATGACATGAAGCACAACAACAACCAATAAATTAAATCTAGCAACCTAACAATAATCACAATAAGCACATGATCAATTCAGAATAATAATCCTAAAAAGGATTTAGCTACTCATGCTAAAGATAAAAGAAAACAAACAAGAATTGAAAACCATTCTGAATATAATACTATTAATTAAAAATGAGATATAAGAAAAACCCTCTTCCAAATGATGTAAGGAAGCCTTGCTCTTCTAACTTCAAGCCAAGTATCTCATCTACTAAGTAAAACAAAATGAAAATGTATTATGAAGAATAAAAAGAATGAAACTAAAAACCAGAACTAAAACTAAAAACTTGCTAACCCTAAATGAAAACAAAATGGTTCTATTTAAAGGACCTAGTTTCCTAATGAAAATGGTCATTTAAACTCTCTTAAAATCTATCTAAATATAGGCTTAAAAGATGAGCTTCTATCTATCCAAACTCCAGCTGAAAATCCACTTTTAATTGGCTGCCACATCATCATGCACGGGTACGCAATAATTGGACACACCCATGCATCAAAATAACTCTGAAATAGCAAAATCAGGCATGGCTGTACGTATGGGCGTACACTAGCACATGGGCATGCGCATGGGTATGTGCTCTATGATTAGTTCCTCTTTAATTTAGGCATAAGCAAGTGCATGGTCATGCATTGATGCATGGGCGTGTGCATAGCCATGTGCACTGGTGCGAAACTGACTTCCAACTTTAAGCTTCAATCTTATCCTTATCTTTAAGCCCTATCTCCATCTCTTCTCAAATGCATCCTACAACCACAAACTAAACAAAAATTACCTATTTAACACAAAACACTTAAATTAAAATAAAATAACAAAACTAACTAAATTAACTAAAAACTAACTAAAAAATGCAATTCTAAACTAAATATGCAATAAAATAAAGTGCTAAATACATGCATATTTCACACTCATCAAATTCCCCCATACTTGAGCCTTTGCTTATCCTCAAGTAAAAACAAGAAAACAACCTATTTATACAAAGAACCAACATCATGAGTAGTTTTCAACTTGAGGAACCATCCTAATCTCCCCTTAATACAAAGTTTAAAAACTGAAAATAAAAGCAATAACTCATAACCAAGAACATAACAATTACCAAGTGAAAATCAAACTCCCCCGTTGAATTCATAAAAAAGCATAATTAATAGCCAAGAAAAATAAAAGTAGGCATGGAACACTAACATTCAAGTAGTTCTTTTATTAATAACACTTAAAAGGCACATAATTTATTCCTTACAATTCTTTATTGTAGTATCCTGCACCTTTCCATAGTACTCAATATGGATACCTCAACAAAGTCCTTTGGATACTCATACTCTTGATAGAGCATTGGAGTAATGTACGAGTGCGTTTTATGCTCCATCTCGCTTAAGGAACTTATTTATTCTTTATTAAGTGCCTATATACATGTGAACTACATGCAATATTTAAATTTCTACAAACACCTTTCTTAACTATGAAGCACACTATTTCAATCACTCAATGAAGGAGTAGACACTAAGTTCATTAAAATTTAAAAATTCTTAATCATAAGTTATTTCTCTAATTTAGCAATCCAAACCAAACCAAGCATTTAAAGGAGATTAACACATTTACTCAAGGAAAACACACTAATAATACTAACTCTTAGCAGAAATAGGCTCAAAAACTTAAGTGAAAGGTCTTTTATTTATGCATCAACACACAATAATGCAAAATACAAAATAAAAAAAATAGAAAAATAAAGGGGAAAGAAAACTCCCCTAGTCAGATGCATTCAAGGACGAAGTCTCTGGAACTATGATCTCAATAAATGGCTCCATTGATGCCTTAGTTTCTTTACTTTGAGAGATCAATTGCTTTAGCTCTTTCACTTCAGCCATCAGATTTTCCATCCTTGCATCTCTTAGGGTCTCATAAACTTCAAACTTGGTGATCACCTCCATCATCATGGTACCAAGCCTTTGATCAGTTCGATTCGCCACATCCACTATTTTCTTTTCAACTCTCTCAATACTATATTTAAATCTCTTCCTTTTTGCTGCTCTATTCTTTTTCTTTGCTTTGGCCTTACCATCCTTCTTATCCACCCTTGCATTGCCGTGAGCTACTTGAGGTTTGACATCTTCTTCCTCCTCTTCACTGACGTCATTAAAATTTTCTACCACTTTAGGTAGAGGAACATCTCCATGTCTCAAGGTAATTTAATGTAGTTGATAGCATCTTCTATTGTCTGCCTCTTCTAGCCTTCCAAAATCTGTGATTACTTTGGCTCTGACCAGAAAAGCTTCATCAAAGATTTGACGTTCCAAAGGTGCAAGAATGGTGTGCTTCCTTGGTACAAAGTGTATGGCCATGCCCGTGATAATATGGCCCATAGAAATCAGTGTTTTTTATCCCTGCACAACACGCTACATAGAACAAAACACAAGATATATCCTATTTATCCTACGGTTAGTTGCCATGCACCACATCAAGAATAGTTCATCAGGCATAACCTTTGTACTCTTATTCCTACCATAGATGGTGTGTGCTATGAATTTGTGCATCAATAAATATGAGTGACTATCAATTAGACCACTAACCATAGTATCTCCATGACTTATTCTATCCTCTTTAGTAATTTCAGCCCAAAATCCAATCATGTCAAATTCAGGGGGAGGGTGACAGATACCTCCTTCAGAAAATCTAAAAATTTCAGTCATGAGATTATAATCAAACTCATATTCTTTTCCAAAGAATCTATATGAAAAAATTCTCTATTCTTCATCTTTGATTTTCAAAGTGGTGCAGAATTCAATGGTCAATTCAAAAAACACATCATATTTCACTATTTTCAACTTAAACCAGCCTAACCTTTTGCACAACACATTCACAAACTCATGTATTCTAATATCTTTCAGGAGTTGATCATCAAAGTATTTAGACATGCATACGTTTCTTTTGCTAAGAGAAGAGAATCTCTTACCTTCTTCATCTGAGACAATAGGGAAGAAAGCATTATACTCCTCATTGAGATCCATTGGCTTAGGTCTTATCTCCATTGGTGGCTTCCCTTTTGCATTGGACCTTTAGCTATTGCTGGACATGCTATTTGAACCCATTAGGCAGCAAGAAAATAATTGCAGAGAATAAAGATGCAGAGAATTTAATTGAGGGAAAAGTGTAGAGAATGTAGAAGTTCTGAAAATTAAAACAACACTATGTCTATAAATAAAAGAATAAAATTAGAGGTTTACAAGGACTACATAACTCATCTCCTAATCCTGTGTGAAAAGATGAATTTTATTGAAAAATAAATACTCATTATCCTAATAGAAAAAGGACATGTAAATTAGAATCCTAAAAATAAAAAACAATTAAAATAAAATAACAACAAATGAAAAATAACAAAATTAAAATTGAAAAATTTTATTTTTCCTCCCCCATACTTAAATTTTGCAATGTCCGTATTGTAAAAAAAATTAAAACATTTTCGGGTATGTCAAAGAGTAGGCCGCACGCCTATGCGCATGGGCGTGCCTGCCGTGCGCTGGCACAGCCGAGCTCGTGCATGGTCATACACATGGGTGTGCCTGCGCCTCACCTGGCACAGCCGAGCACTGGCACACCTATGTGCACGGGCGTGCCTGCCTCAGCTCAAAACAGGGCAGTTTGGGATGCCCATGTGCATGGGCGTGCCAAACACATCCAAATCACTAAAAATTGCAAAATTGAAATGTGAAAGCATGAACATTGAAATAAAAACACAATTAACATTAGAAATTCAATCACATTACACAATTACACTAATAACCAAATCATAAAAACATACATCAAACTCAAACAAAAATAAATAAACCTAACACGAGACATTTGACTACTCTTCCTCAAGGCTTTAATTTCTATGCCCCAGATCTTATGGAGGGTAGGGTGGTGGAAAGAAGTTTTATGAATAGAGATATGCCATTAAGTTGTGATTGAGCATATTAATGTCTTGACGCATGTGAGCTATGTCGGTGTTCATTCCATGTGCTAATGAAGTAAGTTCACCAACATTTGCATCAATTACTCCTACTTGCAACTCTAGGTCATCCATTCGTCGCATCACATCATGCATGTCTTCGCTCTCCTCCTCTTCTTCCATTTCATATGGTGGTGGAACATGAACAAGGTTGTAGCTTCGGGTCCTTCCCTTGTAACCATTCCCATTGCTTCATCATCGGAAGATCAATCAATGAAGGTCCCTTGAGCTTTTGCAATGGTAAATTGTCAACATCGAACCCAACATAATGTGTAATGTTTGTGATCAATCCGCTAACTTTTATTTCCCCTGACGACTTATTAGCTACATCTTTCAATTTGAGAGCTAATGCATGACAAATATGCAATTGTATGTTATTACACATACAATACAAAATAGTTAGCTCAGTTGTAGTCACCACCAAATCACCATTTTTCCTTAGGAATAAAGAATGAGCCATCAACCTATGAAGATATTTGAGAGCCGGAGATTGAATCTAGGACTCCTTAGCCGCTCTTGCTTCATAAGAGGCCTCCCTTTGGCTGGTTATCTCTCTCCAAAATGCATCCCTATCGAATTAAACCATGGCATTTTGATTTGGTGGGAAATTATATGCATCATTCAATTCGAACATCCATATGGTATGTTCCATGTTTCCCAACTGGAATGTCATAAGAAAAAAGTGTTCATCAAAATGAAATGAGGACAAGAATTCACAAGTGAGTTTAACATAGGTTGGGTATTGCAATAAGACACATGCTTCCTACCCCATCCTAGCAATGTACATGTTCACTTCCTCAAATAAACCCACCTTTCTCAAAGCATGAGCACTCATGTATCTATTAGGAACAAATTTCCTAGAGAGTAATTGTTCATACTTCTTTCGTTGCCCCTCATGCCCAAATTCAATTTCATTAGGAAAGGGTCTTACCATTAAATCTTCATTAGCTCCACCCGGATTAAAAGAGCTTCCTCTCCTTGCTCTCTTGGACCTTGGCTTCACTTTCTTAGTGGCATATGTCTTCTTTCTTACCTCTCTCTCCATTAATGAAGATGAAGTTGAGGAACTTTTCTTAAAGAGAATTTCGGCTAGAGAGGGAGAAGTTGAGTAGAGAATGAAGAAGTAGAGATGTGTGGGAAGAGAAGAGAAGATGGTGTTTATATAGGGGGAAGTGAGGACTAAAAATGAATAAAAATGAGGAATTGAAGAATTAGGAAGGGAAAAAGTAGTCAAAGTGTGGAGATTTCATGTATTGAAGATTGGGAGTGTTGGGAATTTGAGAAAATTGAAGAACCCTAGGATTTGGGAAGTGGGAGATGTTGAAAAGATGAAAAGTGTGTGGAAACTTGAAAGATTTTAAAGTTGGGCACACTTTTTATGCACTTTCTGTCTTCTAATGAATAAAAATTTGACAAATCACATGCCCATGTGTATGGGCGTATGCTTATGTTGGTCATTTTGGCATTAGCAGGCACGGGCATGCACATGGCCGTGCTGCACATGGCCGTGTGCCTGCCTACCATTATGCTTTCCTATTGCCTCTTACATATGGCCATGCCTGATTCGACTAATTTTTTCTTGGTTTGGCATGGTCATGCGTATGGGTATGCCAAACATCAAAATTTTTTTTCTAATCTTACAAATTAAGTGACATGACTATGCAACAAGGTGTGCAACCTCTTTATTTGATTAAAACATGAAAAAATCAAGGATTTAAACACACATCATGTAATCATAAGCATTAAATTCCCATAAATATATATATTTACTACTCTCGTGCTCCTCCACTTCTTCCAATCTTTATCTTGCTAAAGTTTCTTCTCTTTATTCCTATAAAATACAAATAAATCTTAACATTCAAAACACACAACTAAAATTAAAACAAAGAAAATAAAGGAAAAAGAAAAATAAAAGCTTGGTTGAGCTCCCAAGAAGCGTTCTTTTAGGTTTATGAGCTTAGACCCTCATACTCTTCAGAGTATTGAATCAACCAAAAAGGCTGATTGCTGAAAGTTCTCCCATGTTTTGCCATGGTAGATTTTCAGTCATTGTCCATTATCCTTGAACTTATCTCCTTGAGTTTTGCAAACTTCCACAGCTCCATAGGGGTAGACATGGCTCACAACAAATGGTCTCGACCACCTACTCTTGAGCTTCCCTGAAAATAATCTGAGTCTAGAGTTGAATAGCAATACTTGGTCTCCTTCTTAAAAACTCTTTATCCTCACCTTAGCATCATGTCATTTCTTTGTACGTTCCTTGTAAATTCTGGAGTTTTCATATGCCAACTCTCTTATCTCCTCCAATTCACTCAATTGTAAGAGTCTCTTTTCTGTGACTTTTTTGCAATTATAATTTAAAGCCTTGATTGTGCAGTAAGCCTTATGCTCAATTTCAACAAGAAGGTGACATGCTTTTCCATACACCAACCTATATGGAGACATTCCAATAGGTGTCTTATAGGCTATTCGATATGCCCACAAAGCATCATCTAACTTCCTTGCCCACTCTTTTTTCGACTTGCTCACTGTTCTTTCAAGAATTCTCTTCAACTCTCTATTACTTACTTCTACTTGTCCACTTATTTGGGGATGGTATGGAGTAGCTATCTTGTGTTTAACTTCATAGCGAGCTTACAATGTCTCCATGTTTCTATTGTAGAAATGTTTTCCACCATCACTTGTGATAGCTCGAGGCATTCCAAATCTAGCAAAGAGTTTGCTCAGGAATTTACAAACTACTCTTGCATCATTTACTACACAAGCTTGAGCTTCCACCTATTTAGACACATAATCTACACAGACAAGTATGTACTTGTTTCCATCTAAAATAGGAAATATCCCCATGAAATCTATACCCCAAAAATCAAATATTTCTACCTCAAGAATTCCTGATTGGAGCATTTCATCCTTCTTTGAAATGTTGCCACTCCTCTGACATGCATCATAATTGAGTACACACTTTCTAGCATCATGAAAGAGAGTAGGCTAATAGAACCTTGCTTTAAGAACTTTTACAACAATTCTCTGTGGACCAAAATGACCACTACTGACCATTCTGTGACAATGCTGTAAAATTGAACAGGTTTTTTCATCTCCTACACATCTTCTTATCAAACCATCATTGCATAGCTTCCAAAGATAAGGATCATCCCACAGATAATACTTGAAATTATGAATGAGCTTCTTCCTCTGTTGGCTATTGAATTCTTCCGAAAACTTCCCATTTGACATAAAGTTAGCTATATTCACAAACCATGGTGTATTTAAACTTTGGATTGCTAATAACATCTCATCTGGAAATAGCTCATGGATAGGCTCTTCCTCCTCATTGTCTTCTTGCTCTAGTTCCAATCTCGAGCGAAGATCAACTACTACATTCTCTAATCCCTTCTTGTCTTTAATTTTAATGTCAAACTCTTGTAAAAGCAGCACCCATCGTATGAGCCTTGGCTTTGAATTCTTCTTGTTCAAAAGGTATTTTAATACTGCATGATCTGTATACACAATAACTTTAAAACCAAGTAAGTAAGAATGAAATTTATCGAAAGTAAAAATTACTGCTAGCATCTCCTTCTCAGTTGTGGCATTGTTAAGTTGTGCATCATTCAAGGTTCGACTTGCATAATAGATGACATGAAGTTTATTCTCCTTTTTTTGGCCAAGTACAGCTCCTATTGCATGATCACTTGTATCACACATTAGTTCGAATGGAAGATTCCAATCTAGTGAAACAACTATAGGAGCTGATATCAATGCTTCTTTCAACCTATCAAAAGCCAATTTACAGTCGTTAGTAAATTCAAAAGGAGAATTTTTCTCAAGTAATTTACAAAGAGGTTTAGAGATTTTTAAAAAATCCTAGATAAACCACCGATATAATTTTGCATGGCCTAGGAAACTCTGAATTCCTTTGACGCTTGTTAGGTATTGAAGCTTTTCAATAGTCTCAACTTTTGCTTTGTCCACTTCAATACCTTGTGCTAAAATTTTATGCCCAAGGATGATTCCTTCCTCCACCATACAATGACACTTCTCCCAATTTAGCACTAAATTTATCTCTTCACACCTTGTAAAGACTTGCTCCAAATTCTCTAGACATCCTTCAAATGAGCTCCCATAGACTAAGAAGTCATCCATAAATACATCTATAATTTCTTCTACCAAATCTGAGAATATGGCCATCATGCATCTTTGAAAGGTTGTCGGAGCATTACACAACCCAAATGGCATTCTTCTGTAAGCAAATGTGTCATAGGTACATATGAATGTCGTTTTCTCTTGATCTTCTGGAGCAATTACAATCTGATTGTAGCACGAATAACCATCTAAGAAATAGTAGAAGGCATGTCCTGCTATTTTCTTTAACATCTGATCAATAAATGGTAGTGGAAAGTGATCCTTCCTAGTAGCCGAATTCAGCTTTCTGTAGTCAATGCACACTCTCCATCCAGTTACTACTCTTGTAGAGATCTGCTTACCTTCTTCATTTTCCACCACAGTCATTCCTCCTTTCTTTAGCACACACTGGATAGGACTTACCTATGAACTATCCGAGATGGGGTAAATAATACCAGCATCTAGTAGCTTGACCACCTCTTGTATGTTTGGATTTAGCCTCCTTTGCCTTTCAATGGTTGGCTTGAATCCATTTTCCATTAGAATTTTATGCATGCAATAAGATAGACTTATCCCTCTTATATCTAAAATTTTTCAACCAATTGCTCTTACTCTCCTTTTGAGCATCCTTACAAGTAAGTTTTCTTAGTTTTGGATTAGTTTAGAGGATATAATTATAGGTAGAGTTTGGTTTTCTCCAAGAAAAGTGTACCTCAAATGTTGAGATAGAGGTTTCAACTCTACATTTAATGGTTTTATGGTTGATGGTAGTGTAGGTTCAGTGTTTGGTAATTGGATTTAGGAAAAAGAAGTTTGGTATTTATGGTAATCTTCATCTTGGGAGGTTTGTACATGCATCCACTTCTCAATAAACTCCAATTCATCACATTTTGCCAACCTTCTTCATTGGACTTCAATCATATATTCATCCAAAACATCAACTCTAAAGCACAAATCACTATCAGAAGAGTATCCCATACCTTGATAGATGTTGAACTTACAACTTTCACCTACTCTTAGAGTCAAAGTTCCATCATAAACGTCAATAATTTCCTTGGCAGTGTAAAGGAAAGGCATACCAAGGATTAATGGAACATCTTCATCTTCCTCAAAATCAAGAATGACAAAGTCTACTGGAAAAATAAATTTATAGCCCTTACTAGCACATCTTTCACTATTCCTTCTAGTTCCTTTACTGTCCTATCTGTAAGTTATAGATGAATATTTGTTGGTCTTGCTTCTTCAAGTCCCAATTTCCTATAAATAGACAAAGGCATAAGATTAATAGAAGCACCTGAATCACACAAAGATTTTTGAAATGATAAATTCCCAACAGAACATGGAATAGTAAGACTCCCTGGTTGCTTCCGTTTTAAAGGAAGTTTATTTGAGATGATGGCACTGCACTCCTTTGTAAGTATGACTGTCTCAAACTCCTGCAACTTCTTTTTCTTGGAAATCAGCTCCTTTAAGAACTTTGCATATTCTTACATCTGAGCTAGATATTCCACCAAAGGCATGTTGATGTAGAGTGTCTTGAATCTTTCCAAAAATCTTGCAAACTGCTGGTCATGCTACTTTTTCTTCAACCTTTGTGGGTATGGTACTCGAGATTCATAAGGTTGAATTGGTGGTGCTTTCGGCTTAGCTTTGTCTCCTCCTTCCTTTCTGGTTCTTTTGGTGTCTCAACCTTTTCATCATTCTGTTCTTTCTCTCTTGCAGTCTTCTTTTCTTCATACTCCATTGTTGCTTTAGGGGTTTATGATAGTATGCAAGCTAGCATGGTTATTTAGTATCATTTTATTGTCTTTCATTTATATTGCATTTACATTTTAGTCACTTATTGCATTTTTATTGTAATTTTTGTGCTTTTATGCTTTCTATGTTGTTTACATATTTTATAGGTCATTTTAAGCTAAATTTGTAATTTAAGTAGCATTGGAGTGCATTGGAGTGAAGAAAATAAGAAAAGGACCAAAGGATACATTTTATAGGCCTATGCCGAGTCGACATAGTGTGCTGACTCATGACAGAGGCCACTCGTGCCGATTCGGCACGGTCGTGCCGAGTCCGAAGGGACACAACTCTTTACTTTGTACAGTTTTCTTATTTTGGCAATAATTTCCTCTACAAACCTTCAAATTGGGTGATTTAAGTTGCATTGGAAACCTAACTCACAGACCTACAACTATCATGAAGACACTATCTACAAATAACATAAATTCACTAGACTAAAATACCTTTGAAATTACTACATCTGTATAGGGTGGTGACTTTTCATATCAAATGGTGCCTTTCCAAATGTATATGAATTTTAATCACTTGTAACTCTTCCTAAGACCTATAAAATATATATATTGGCTGTATTTTATAGATATAAAAGACAGAATAGTAATTAAAGACAAAAAACATCAGAAAGCATTTGTTATTTATCTATTAAAAGTGTTAGTTATATATTTTCTAGATTATTAGTGCAATTCAATATTCAAGTGAAGAACATTCAAAGCAAGTTAAGAAATCTTCAAGAAGGCATTCAAAGTTCTATCTTTCTCTCTTAGTACTTTGTATTTTATTTTCCTTCTTGTTGTTATTTTAATTGTGTTTATCATGTATCTTGGCTAGGCCATTGTTTGTTAGAATTGCAAAGAAGAATGAATCAATAAATTAACTTTCTATTTTATGTTATGATTAATGTTTTGAATTCAATTATGAGTTTTAATGTATTGTGTATGCTTGATCACCATATATGATGTTTTAATCAAATATGTACAGAATGAGAGTTAGTGCATTTTGGTGGATATATAATTGAATTCTATAAGGAAATGAAATCACTTGGAGACAAGAATTTCTACTTAATAAAAATTATAAGCCTTGCATGGTAATATTATGAATTGTGTTTATCTCTACAATGACATGAGAATGCTTATAGACTCTAAATGAATTACCCTTTTTGTAACACCCACTCCTCTAGCACACGTGTGTGGTGTGTGAGATACCTTTTATGCATATTTGATAATGGATTATTTGAGTTTAGTTTGGGTAAATATAATGTAGAAAGGACTAGATTATAAGGGCTTGTTTGTAGCAAAAATAAGTTTAAGTGCTAGAACATAAGTAGAGGGGTTCA
Source organism: Macaranga tanarius (assembly GCA_949673435.1). Taxonomy (NCBI): domain Eukaryota; kingdom Viridiplantae; phylum Streptophyta; class Magnoliopsida; order Malpighiales; family Euphorbiaceae; genus Macaranga; species Macaranga tanarius. The sequence goes on from CATIWO010216013.1 coordinate 13,517, forward strand.
TTAAAGATTAAAATCGATATTTATCCATAAATA
>CATIWO010216032.1:0-12791 GCA_949673435.1 Macaranga tanarius
AAGAGATCTTTGATTATCTGGTGAATGAGAAGTTTGTCACTTTTCCTGAAAATTATAAAGCCTCAACAAAGGAGGAGTTGAAGAGTAGAGAATACTGTAAATATCATGATTCATATAATCATTCCACTAACAATTATTGGCCTTTTAAAAATGCGGTACATGATAGAATTAATAAGGAAATTTTAAAATTTCCTGACAAGAAGGAGACCATGTTGGTAGATGAAGATCCCTTCTCTCCAATGGCTAATGTGAGCACATCAATCTTTGATCTCTATTCACTCATCAATTAGAGGAGGAGGATATGTGAGGAGATGGAAAGGAGACCTAGAACATTGTTTAGGAATGTATGGGTTAAAAGGCCATAAACGGAAGAAGGATCATCAAATACAGGAGCTAAGAGAGCTTTGCCACTAACAGAGAGGGGGATCTAAAGGAGAGCTCCAAGATTTGTGGTTCCCCCAAGAGTGCCTCTAGGGAATCAGTGGTACAAAATCCAACACAAGAAGTTTCCTCAGCCTCTTACAAGAACGCAGAAAATAAGACTCTAAAGACAGAGAGCTTTAGAAAGAAGAATGAAGGAAATAGAGGGCTCCCCACAAAAATCTAAATTCAGGAGAAAAGCTACTGAAGATGTAAATGAAGATGAAGAGTTAAAAGGAGAAGGAGCCAACCTGGAGGACGCAGTAAATAATATAAAATATGTTGCAAGTTCTAAAGATGCAGGTTCTATAAAAATAAACAATATTTGTGTTGGTAGCATTTCTGTGCCATTGGACTGTGCTACTGGCCTACTGCTTCTGTTATTTTGCCTAATGATTTTCAGGTGTGTGAAAACAGAAGATGATGTGATAGAGATTGATACTAAAATTAAGCTAGAGAAGGAGACCCAACCTGAAGGAGATGATGACATTCCGGGAGGAGTTACTATTCAAGCTCCAAAAGGCAAAGGACCAAAGAGAGTGATTCTGGAGAAACTCTCCTTAAAAATGACAAGGCATATTTTATAATTAAAGCTGCAGATAATATTTTTTGAAATATAAGCTACAAAGAATTTGAATAAAATAAAAAAAGAAACAAATTAGCTAAAATTTCGATGCTAAAAAATACAGTAATATATAAACGTTTAGAAAATTTAAAATATACAAAGAATTTATTTTATTAAAAGCTGCAGATTTTTTGTTTTGAAACCTAACCTACAGATAATTTGAATAATAAAAAAAAAATTGGCTAAAATTTTGTTGTTAAAAAATAGAGTAATATATAACGTTTAAAAAAATTAAAATATACAAAGAATTTATTTTATTAAAGCTGCAGATTTCTTTTAAAACGTAAGATGTATATAATATGAAAAAAAAAAAAAAAGAAACCAATTAGCTAAAAATTTCGATGCTAAAAATTTTGAGTGATATATTAACAGTTAAAATTATTATGTACAACTTTAGATAATTTATAGTTCTCAAAAAAAAAAAAAACGTATTTTTTTTAGGGGAAAAAAAGAACGTTAGATAACTTGAAAGAAGTAAAAAATAAAAAGTGTTTAGTTAGGAATCTAACTCTGATAAAATTCTAAAAACTTCCGTATTTTTCATTTAAAAAACACTTCAAATTAAGTTTCTACTTTCTATTGAAATTTTAGAAAATTGAAAAATTATTTTTTCCTGCAAATTTTAGAAAATTAGATTATTTGAACATATTACTCCATTTTCTATTTTCAATAGAAAATTTTTTCGAAAAACACCTCTTATTTTTCACAAGTAAACAGCCCCTAGGTGTTGCAATTAACGACACTACAGAACTGGCCAATTTAATATTGTAGTGAGTCCCAATCTAACATTATGAGGTAATTAAATAAATATGAAATAATTTAAAATTAACTAAAAATAATTAAAGGTCAAAATTTCTTTAGATCAAGGTAACACATCAATGATCAAACATGTACATATGATACAGTTAATACAATAAATATCTAATATTAATGCATGCTTATGATTTGAACTAATATTAGTTTTGACCCAATATAATTTTTTTAATGATAAATGAATTTTCACACTCTCAAAAAAATTTATCAGAAAAAACAAACATAGAAGAAACAGTACAAAAAAATTATTTTTCATACATCAAAATGGAACTGATCTGTTTAGAAAAAAAAAACGTACAGATATTATTCAGCATTTATTTTTTCATACATACATAAACATACATCAAACAGGAACTGATCTGTTTAGAAAAACTCAGGCTCGATACCATATTGAGCCAATAGACGTGTACATTGGTGTAGGCATAATTTTATGTATTCCATATAAAATGGAAATGCTATTTTTTTCCACAAAAAAGTCAAGAACGTTGATATTGGGAAAAAGCATATGAGACAGACGAGCAAGATTAAATGGGTTGCCCATGTAGCAGCGTGGTTCAAAGGTTGAGGCAATACTGCATTTAGTCCTGAGGAATAAGCATAGAACAACAAAACAATGGACAGATAGTTCAAGTAGACGGCAGAGCTTATGATTGCATGAGGGTCAGCATTGGTCAATGCTGCAAGTATTGAAGAAAAAAACTGGATGACGATGGAGGCAAATGCGCTCCCAAATGCCATAGAATTAGCAAGGATGAATTTCTTAAAATATATATCTTCACTCAAAGCTGCCTTGACGATTTTTTGACCATTACTATCATTTGAAGATACCCCACCTGGAAGATTACAGATTGCTGAAAAGGTGATAGATGCAATGATTGTAGATACCCCCAAGTTAAATGCGCTCATTTCCTGTATATTCGCAGGCTCTGATTTTTGTGATGCATTTTTTCCTCCTCCTGCAGCAGCAAGCTCTGATTCTTGTGATTCATCTTGTGTCTGCAATTTAGTAGCTCGTTTTTTGTTATTTTTGATACCCGCACGTTCCAAACTTTGTACAGCTCCATTTGCTCTTAGTCTTCGCATAATTAGAGTCTGTATAAATAAAATTTAAAATCAATTCCTGGTTTAAGTGACAAATAGTTTTAATTTCTTTAAGTAAATTTTTGAATTCGAATTTTATGTATAAATAAACAGACAATGTAGACAATTTTGCTAACTTACAAAGTACGTCCAGCTCCATTTAAATTAGGTGGCACTATTATATATGACTATAGGATAATTGAGGTAATTATACAAAAATAAAATAGTATTCAAATTTCGAAATTATTATGAAGAGTACATAGATTTGCGAGGCATATACCTTTGTAAGACCTTGGAGAAGTGTACTTCTAAGACCTTGGAGAAGTGTTCTGGATTGAATAATATCAAGGGTTGTCAAGCCTGCATTATTCACAGCCTTTTTATCAACTCTAGCATCACTTGCTAGCATGAATAATATATAATCATGTCGTGCAAGTGCAGCCAATTGTAAAGGCGTGTTTCCATTTTCGTCTCTGGCATTGATAAGATGGTCCTGTAGTTGTGGTGCCATTAGAAGAGTGCTGACCACATTACTTATTCCCTTCTCTGCAGCAATATGAAGAGCTATGCGGCGTTTATTGTCCAATAACCCCATAGTGTCTGGACACGTATCCATAAGAAGTTGAACAATTTTGCTGTGGCCATTTCTTGCAGCAATGTGCATAGCAGATTTGCCTTTTTTTGTTTTGACACGAGCTAGGTGGATGTCATAAAGTAGGAGCACTCGGAAAACCTCAATATGCCCAGCTTGTGCAGCATAGTGCAGAGGAATCCATCCATCAACATCAGGTTGAGAAATTGCAAACCTACCAGTAGTGTTTCTCACAGTATCCATGAAATCTAAGAGAATATCAAAATTCAATTTTGTGACAACGTACCTATCCTAAAACTGAAAACTGGTCGAATATTGGAACAAGACCAGGAAGCATTTACCTTTCCCGATGTACTCTATCCTGAAAATTGGTCGAAATTGGAAGCCACGCTTACGCTTGTGAAGGAAGAGGCAAGCAGCAATAACATTAACGGCCATATTTTTCATGTGAAGCGAATCAAATCCTACAACACATATATATGTCAATGAAGATATTTAGCTAATGAGATCTTCTGACATGAATATAGGATTAGTATGCAATAAGATGAACTAAACATGCTTACAAGTTGCAAGTTACAATACTGTACTAGGTATTAAAAATTTATTTGGGATGAAGAAATATTTTTTTTGTATATCCCCAGTGTATAACTTCCGAGGATCAAATTTATAATTCATAAATATTTTTTTTAATTTTATTAAATATATATAAGACACCTAAAATATGAGCGACAAATCTGGTCATTTTTCTTTGAGAACAATTAAAATATAAAAATTCGATTTATTCTAGGTGTATTACATCTAATGATTAGTTTTGTAACATAATGCACCTATTATATTTTTATTAATCAAGTATTAAATATCTAAAATATAGGTGATGAATTTGGTAATAGGTGCAACACATGCCCGACATAAATTCTAAAATAGTTAAAAGTCTAACTACTAAATACCAATAATATCAAATGCAAAAAAAATAAAAATTGCAAAAAGCTTTAAAAATCATGCATTTTTTTCAATTAACCATAATAATAAGGAAAACTAATTGCAGTGGTATCTGATTTCAATCTATATAACTCAAGGAAGAAGAAGAGGGGGAAAAGTTTAGAAGAATAACGTTTCTTTGCCCGGATGATAGCAGCATGCAACACATTCATGTCATTTCTTCCTTTATAAGAGTCAGGATGATTATTAGCTGCGATAATCACGCGAGCAATTTTGTAAAATTGGAAATCCACCGCCAGGAAGAGAGCAGAGTCTCCTGCTTTATTTATAGCTACAGCAAGATGAGGGCCAGCAACTATCAACAAACGCACAACCTCCAAATGCCCATTTCGCACAGCATCATGCAGAGCCGTGTCATCCCTATGATTTCGCAAGTTCAACAAAGTGTTACTCCTTTCAACTTCTACAGCATTAGCTCTTTCAAGTAGAAGCCGAACCATGGCTTCACTCCCTTTTCTTGCTGCAATATGTAGCGGTGAATCACCATTTGAGTTAGTCTTATGCAGAAGCAATTGACATCGGTCGATGATTCTGTTTGCAATGTTCTGCCTTCCAAAATTTACTGCGACATGAAGAGCAGTATCTTCTTGGTCAGCCGTTACCTCCTCGAGCAATTCACCATATCCTAGATTCTGAAAAAACCAGAGAGATCCATCTTTTATGGCCTGATATAGTACAAAATCCATCAATTCACCCCAATTAATATACAGTTTGATATAATTCACGATCCTTTAGCCCCTGATGACAAGCATCAAATGCAAAGGAATATGTTATAATGTGCTGCACACCTGAGTCATTTAAATTCCAACATTTGTGTTCAATATACAAACACGATTCACGCTTTCTTTTACAACTTGAAATCAAAGCAATACTAATTCTTCTGCAAAAGCAAAAGCAAAAGCAAAAGCTGAAGAATAATGAATCAATTCACCCCAATCTATAGCTTGATATAATTCAGGATTCTTCAGGACCTGATGGCATGCATCAAATACAAGGCAATATGACGTGTCGTACAAAATGTTCTTCGAACAATTTTCATGACTGTGTCAATACACAAACATGATTCACACTTCCTTTTACAACTTGAAATCAGAGCAATACTAATTCTTCTGCAAAAGCAAAAGCTGGAGAATAATGCCTTCAGTAACATCTTGTCACATATTTTTCTCTGTTTTCTTTTCCACTTAACTTCGCAAAATAAGAGGTCTCTTCTTCTGCAACCAAAGGACAAAAGCACAAGAGAAAAAAGACGGAAAGATGACAAGGTCTCAGATTGAAAGATATTTCTCTATTCTTACCTATGCATTTACTCTCTTAGTTAAACAATTCCTCAAATGGTCTACTGTAATCTTATTGTTCTGGAATCTATTATACGATGTTTTAGTTGGTCTTGATGATAGGTACTGTCTAAAAAGTGTTGATAATTGAAAGAAACCCATAAGAATAGGAATTCACAATTGAAAGAAACTGATAAAACAAAAGTATAGCGTGCAGCAAGTCAAAAACATTTCCTGAAAATGGTCCGCCATAATCTTATTCATGCCCTCGAATAACTAAAAGCTGTTGTGTTTGTAGAAAAGTTCAACGATGCAGAGAGGGCATATGTCCTAAGGATACAAGTTAGAAGTAACTAAAGCATAGACCAAAGGGCCCAAAATGAAACAAACAGTTGTCACTGTAGTTGTAGCAAGCCCCAATGATCCGGTAAAGACCACAGATGTGCCTGCAATAAAGGCTAAAACCATTGCATATATGGACAATTCAGTGAACAAGAAGGCATTTTGTATCAGATAACCAGTAATGTAAAATTTGAAAATAGTCGAGCTCAATTTTTTTTAAAAAAAGAATGAAGAACAAAAATTTAAAATATTAAAAAATAGTATAAACTAATTGAAATAGCATAATTTTAAAAATTTCATTGAAGTTTAATAAAAAATAATTATAATTAATTTCTATTATTTAAATAATTAATTATAGTAATAAATTTAAAAATAGTATATAGAATTTTGTGGTAGAGAGAAATATTAAAAATATTACTCAAAAAAGAAAAAACTAATGTTAAAATATGAGAAATTAATTTATTGTAACAAATTCAAAATAATTATAATGATTTTTTATTTTCTAATGTCTAATCACGATTATAAGATAAAAAATAGTATATAATTTTTTTAATTATATTTACTTATATACATTAATATGCATTAAAAGTATGTAATTTATGCAATTTATATAAAATATACATTATAACTTTACATAATTATACAATTCATACTAATATACATTAAAAGTATGAATTGCATACTCATGCAATTCATACTAATTGTTAATGTGAATTTACATTATAACATTCATTAATAAATAATAATAATAATACTATTAGTGTATTTCTTTTAACAATACTATTATTAAAAATATATAATTCTATTATAAATATATAAATTTTTATTATATTTAATAATTTATTTTTTATTTTAATATTGATTTAGTTGTGAATAATATTTTATTTTAAGTAATTTAAATATTTGTTATAATAGTAATAATAATTAAGTTATATATAATGAAAACTATAAACTATTATAAAGCTATATATATATATATATAATTTATTCATTTAATATATGGTACTATATTCAGTTTTCAGTTTGGTACGGTTTTTGGTACAGTTTCGGTTCAGTTCCGGTATGGTTTTTAACAAATCTCCAGTGCCGTATCAAATTAGTAAAATGGTCCGGTTCTATTCGGTTCGGGATTAAAATTAATCGGTTATGTACAGTTTTTTTCTATCAGTTTGGATTTTCAGTTCGATTCGGTTTTTTCTCTGTCCCGTGCTCAGTCCCAATGGTAGGGTTAGAGTAAGGAAAAAAAAGAGGGGCAGCTGAAAATTTTGAAAAAGGGTAGAATTAGGGTTTTTAATTATTTATTTTTACACAAATAACTAGAGATGAAATTATTTTTTCTTATTCTCTTTAAATTAAATTTATTTTTTTATATATAAGTAATTTAATTAATAAAAATATGCTTTATTTAATATATAATTAAACTAGGATAAAATTAATTCAAATTAAATAATTATTCAAATATTTAATATATAATTAGTTGAAATATAGAAAATATATTTAATTTTAAAAGAAAACTTATACGTTAAAATATAAATAATTTTAACAATCAACTAACTTAATTATATTTTGACTTAATAGTAGATATTTATTTGAATTTATTTAAAATAAAATAAATAGTACTTTTAAAATAAAATAAACAGTACTTTTAATATCTATTTTAATATCTAAGTCTATCTTTATCTGAATTTTTTATAGTCTTAATTTTGTCTTATAAAAATAAATAGTACTTTTAATATCTATTTGAATTTATTAAAAACTAAATATTTTTTCTAAAGAAATTGTAAAAAATAAATATTTTTTTAGTCTTGCATAATTTATTTATTATTTAAATAACTAAATAAATTTACACTACACATATAAATAATAAATGAAAAAATAAAAAATAAAAAAGAAAGAAATCTACAAGAAACATAGAAAAAATATTTATTTGCACTTAATGAACCTTAATGACTCATCTCATATGTAACACCCCCCCCCATCCTTGTTAGAAAGTCGCACACTTGACCTTCATTCCTAACTTAAGTATTGATGTGGTCGAGTATTACTTCTTAATTGATCATCCACTAGATAACTCGTAAATCATAATACATCCCAAAATATTACCATTACTATTATATACAATTCTCACAGTATAATCATTAATTACAACTATTACCAAATATTCTATCTAAGTAATATTCTTCACTGCTCTTGCTTCTCTTATCAAATACTTAGCTATCTCCCAGACAGCTACTCAACTCTGAAAAATTAATAAAAATGAGTGGTGAGTATTTTCGGCAGAAAATACTCAGTGAGTGATCAAAAATAATACTCTAGCTTATCCATAAAAATTAAATAAGTTCATAATCAATTAATAAGAATTATTTAAAATAATCTTTTTTTAAAAAATTTTTCAATCAAATCTCCATTTCTAAAATTAATATATGTATCTAGCCCCAATCAATAGATAAACATATACCTCGGATATAATCTTACATTTACAATGGAGAATATATACCCGGCTCCTAGCAACGGCTATGCAAACTACCAACTTACGTTCAAAACGTAAGATGTGTACCCGACCTCCAGGAACAGTTATACACACTTATCAACAAAACTACTTTACTTCTATAGGGTAGAATGTGTACCCGGCTCCAGGAAACGATTATACACTTTTACCAATCCTATATTTACAAATGTGTACCTGGCCCCTGACAGTAGCTATACACATTTATAATAACATATGTATCCGGCCCCAGACGTCAGCTATACATATTTACATATTTACCATCTCATATTTATATGGTAGCATGTGTCTCCGGCCCTAGACAATGACTATACATACTTACCAGTCATGCCATATTCCAAATATGGAGTTACACCTATATAGTAGTATGTATATTCGGCCTTAGGCTTCGACTTTACATAACTACCCAATTAAAATAAATAAATAATAAAATGTAGCAAAATATATATTGAAATAAATAAATGGCCAAATAAATAAATAAATGAATAATAAATAAATAAATAATAGAATAATAAAATCAATAATAAATAAATAAATAATAAAATGATTGGATAAAGAAATAAAGATTCACTCACAATTGTATTCCCTTTTCTTTTGCTTCCCTCGTCTGCCTGCTTTCGCTACCTTTCTTTTGTTTTTCTTTTTAATGAGAATGGTTCCAAAATGGTACCATTCCTCATTTATATATTGGCCATCGTGCATAGCAAGGAAATTGGGCGGGTGAGTCAATCTGCACCCTTTTCCTGCATGCAACGCGTGTATTTTTTTTTAGAATGGCGATAAAAGCCATTTGAAATATTTAATCCTTAAACTTTTTTGGTTTCAATTTAGTCCTTTATTTAAACTTATTTTCTATACAATTTAGTCCTACTCTAATATATTATTAAATATTTGGGTACGGACCCGACAATTCTTCCCCACTTTAGAAATTTTGTCCTTGAAATTTGGAGAATACTCGTCATGTTATTACTAAAAAAAATCTATTTATATTATTTCTTATCAATAGCAACTATTGCCAATTTAACCATCACATCTCAAAATAAACGCTCCCTTTATTCATAGACATCGAAATCACAATTACATCTATCATAGATAGAGTCCATTTTACATATTAATTATACATCCTATCGTATTAAACATATTTATTCTTTTCCTACTTAGTTACTACAAAATCCTCTCAGGACAGTCATGAGCATAGTGCCCTATCTCACCACATTGATAACACTGAACTCTTATACGTCTACTCCAATTCTCTGTATGGTGACTTTTGAATTCATTACAACATGGCTTTGCATATGTTTCTCCAACATCTGCTTGTCCAGGTGGTGCCATCGGTTACTTTACTGATGCTTGACCTTCTTGAGGTTTACCATTTCCTCCACTTTTAATATTTCCTTCTGATTCAGAAGTAAACTTCAATTTCTTATTCTCAATAAACTTCAATATTTTATTCTCATTCCCAAATTGCTTGTTCAACTCCTTTCGATGATTAGCTTTTTCTTCTAGTTTCTTATCTAACCTTTCTTACTCCATGGCTTTCTCAACCCAACCTCTAAAAGTTGTGCCAGTATACAAATTAAGCTTTCCACGTAGGGAGACATTCAATCCATCCCTAAACTTATCACTCTTCATTCCTTCCATAGGATACATATATTTTGCATATCGGTACAGATATTCAAACTTGTTAGTATATTCCCTAACAGTCATCGAACCTTGTACCAAGTTTACAAAAGATGCTCTTTTCTGCTTTTAAAAAGTCTCAATTAAATACTCTCTATTAAACTCCTCTTTGAATATTGGCTAAGTGAAAGCCTCTCCATACAAGTTCTTTATCCTGGTCAACCAATCATCAGCCTTATCAAACATAAGCCATATATGTTACTCACCTTCTCTTTATCACTAAGTTGTAACGTATTGAAGGCCTTTTCCACAGTCTTAACCCACTTATTTGCTTGTCCTAGGTCCAAAGCACCGTGGAAGTCGTAAGCTCCACACTTCTTTGAATGCTCGATGATATCTCCGGGCTTCCTATACCTTTCTCGTTCTGACATTACCGTTGCCATCGTGAGTGCCAAGTCAGTAGCATTTATGTGTACTACTGGAGCTGCTGGTTGGTTCAGCACATTCACAGGTATCATGGGCTACGACGGTTGGTAATTATTTTGCACTCTTCTAGGCACATTCTCAAATAACATTATAGGTACGGCCAGCGCCGAGCTATCTTGTTAACTATCCATTCGAGCATTACGCGTTTCATTCCTATTGTTGACAGTTGATGCTAACGATGGAGGTGATGCTCGTGGAAATGCTCGATCCCTAGTCGAGTCATTAACTAACTCAACTAACTCAGCTCTATTAACCTGGATGTCATGTCCTCTACCTCTACCTCAGTCTCTACCACGTCCATGACCACGACCACCTATATAACTACCTCTAGTTCTCGCCATCTCTTTGAAATTCAAAATCAATATAATCAATTACCATCAAAACTTATATTGTCTCGATTATTCAACAAAAGCATTGTTCTTACAATCTAAAATTCCAAACCTAAATTTTCAAATCTAGGTTTCCAAATCGAATCTTTCAAACCTAGGCTCTTTAAATCCAAACTTTCAAACCTAGGCTCTGATTTCAAAATTATAATACTCGACCCACCACTACCCTTGTTAGAAAGTCGCACACTTGACCTTCCTAACTTAAGTATTGATGTGGCCGAGTATTACTTCTTAATTGATCATCCACTAGATAACTCTTAAATCATAATACATCCTAAAATATTACCATCACTATTATATACAATTCTTACAGTACAAATAATTAATTATAACTGTTACCAAATATTCTATCTAAGTAATATTCTTCACTGCTCCTGCTTCCCTTATCAAATACTTAGCTATCTCCCAGATAACTACTCAACTCTGAAAAATTAATAAAAAGGAGTGGTGAGTATTTCCGGTGGGAAATACTCAGTGAGTGAATAAAAATAATACTCTAGCTTATCCATAAAAATTAAATAAGTTCATAATCAATTAATAAGAATTATTTAAAATAATTTTTTTTTAAAAATATTTCAATCAAATCTCCATTTTTAAAATTAATATATGTATCTAACCCCAGACAATAGATAAATATATACCTCAGATATAATCTTACATTTGCAAAGGAGAATATATACCCAACTCCTAGCAACGACTATGCAAACTACCAACTTACGTTCAAAACGTAAGATGTGTACCCGACCTCCAACAACGGTTATACATACTTATCAATATAACTACTTTACTTCCATAGGATAGAATGTGTATCCGGCCCCAGGTAATGATTATACACTTTTACCAAATCTATATTTATAAATGTCTACCCGGCCCCTGGCAGCAGATATACACATTTATAATAACATATGTACCCAATCCCAGGCGTTGGCTATACATATTTACATATTTACCATCTCACATTTATATGGTAGCATGTGTATCCGAATCCAGGCAATGACTATACACACTTACTAGTCATACCATATTCCAGATATGGATTTACACCAATATAGTAGTATGTGTATTTGGCCATACTGTAACATCCGTGCCCTGGATTACTGTTCATTAATGTAATTAAGAATGTGATTACTGTTGTTAATCAAATTTGATGATTTAAGAGTTATTTGCCATTGTTCTGAAATATGCTTTGGAGTTTGATTCTTTAGTAAATAAGTCAATAATTGATATCGAATAAGCATGTGGCATGGAATTGACATTGATAAGGCATTCTAGTGTTTTGAGATAAGCACTTAATGCGGACATGTTATAAGACATTAAAGTTTGATGTTATTAGAGGAAGTTATAAGGACGAAATTGAAAGAAAGAAAAGAAGAGGGATTAAGAGGAAAGAAATGAATAGATAAGGATTTAATAAAGGATAAGATAAGAATGAGAAAAGAGAAGCAAAGTCTTATGCAGAGGAAACAAAAGAAAACAAACGGGAAGAGAAGAAGAGAAAGAGGAAGAAGAAGAAAAAGAGGAATCAAAGAGGAAAGCTTTGTCTGGAGTTTCAGAAGCAAACAACATCAACAAACAGAAGAGGAAATCGGCTGGAGAAAGCTGTGAGTGGCTCAGCTTCTTCTCCTTCTTCGTTTTCTTTTCT
>CATIWO010216124.1:0-14812 GCA_949673435.1 Macaranga tanarius
ATTTGAATAGTTAAAACCCATAAAACCGAACCGACCGAAAACCGAACCGAAAATTTTGGTTCGAAATAGGTTCGGTTCTACAGTGTAATTCGGTCGGTTCGGTTCTATATTCTTGAAATTCGGTTATTTCGGTTCGGTCAGAAAAATAGCCCAAAACCGACCGAACCGACCGATGAACACCCCTAAATCCGGTTAACTAAATTTTTTATATACAAAACCGAACCAAACTAAAATTTTGATTCAGTTCTAAAAAATTGAAAATACTGAAAAATCAAACCAAATTAGGTCAGTTCGGTCATCTCGGAAGCCATACACACCCCCTATAATTGATGATAAGCTCAAAGGAAAACTGATCATAATCCTTGACACCAAAAAAGGAAGAGACAAAAGAAATCTTATGTTTGTTACAAATTTGTTTTCTTACTTTTATGATATATATATTTTAGATATTATATATCTTGATATTGAAGGATTGATATGTAGCTTATCCGCATTTTTATAAAAAAGTATTTTTTAAAATATAAAATTTGAATTATATTATTATTAATTTGTAAACTTAATTTTATATAATTTAAAAAGAAAGAACGGTTTCTATCATGTAATCTTTATTTTATACAATCTAGCAAACTACAAATAAATAAATAATTAATTAATTAACTATTAACAAAAGTAAATTGAAAAAAACATATAGAAGGAACTCTAGAATCATATCTAAGCAAGAAAAGTTTGTTTTTTTTTTTTTTAAAAAAAATTTATGTCCCCATTAACACTCTATTGTATTTCTTTTTCCAGTTTTATGAATTTCATGCCAAAAATCAGTGACTGTTTGACAAGTTCCAAAAAGAATATGAAAGAAATTTACCGTTTGGTTGGTAGGACTAAAAAGGTAAAAGATGAATTGAAACTTAATTATGATTATTTGATTTTCTTGGTATTTTATTTCCTCTTACATATTTTTTTGATGGACAATCAATTATAAAACTTGAGATACTAATTAAAAGGATATATAAAAATGTAATTTTTTTTACTTATTTTAAATATATAATTTTATTTTTTTGGTATGCCCACGAGGTGTTCTGGACGGGCCTCAACTATGGAATGCACCTTTAAGCCGGTACCACATCCAGACTAATCCACTAAAACAATAGATATACATAGTATAATTAAGTTCATAGTAATAATTTAATAATCTTATATATTTTAAACTGTATATCATATATAAATTGCAGTAAATATATTTAAAATAAATTTTTTTGCATAAACCTAGAGTGGTGGGGTGATTCGTTCCGTGGAGAATTAATTTTTAAAGACCTTCCTTCACATACTGAAATATTTATTTTTTGGGTTTCATGTATCTAAAGATATCATATCAATTAACAACCTGTGAATGAGGAAGTGGTCTAACAGCCACTTATTTTCAAGAGCATTATAAGATGGAAGTATGTAGAGATTGAATTTTGTGCCATTGATTTAAAAAAGGAAGATTGTTTTCTGTTATGCGGTACACCAATAACTAGAATATTTAACTTCCATATGAATAAAAAAAATAACAAATAACAATTGTAATTTTTATAGAAACACCTATATACAGAACAAAGATTATATATATGTGTATGTATATATATATATATATATAGTAAGGATTTTCCTACAAATCGTAAAGATAGAGAAAATTTTTCATGAAGGTTCAAAGAGGCTTCCATATGGAAATTAAGAACAGCTTTTTCATCTTTTGAGAATGGAGTGATTAAGAGTGAGCTGATATTTTTGTGTCTATGCGACCAAAAATGAACCGACTTGCTGGCAACTTAATCACAGTACTGAATACTGATATCGAGGGGAAAGCACAAGGGGTGAAGTTGGAGGACACGCCCTCGTGTTCCAAACTTCATCACACATTAATCTCTATTAATCTATGCTTAAAAATTTATATGATTTAGCAAATCCATGCACTAATCGATTGGCCATGTTTCTTAAGCTCTTAATTTTATGCTCTCATGCCTCTTTTGGGGAACTATGCTCTCCATCTCCGCTCTTAGCTGCCTCTTTCTCACATCCCACCTTATATAATATACTTTGGCTTTATTGTTAGGCATCAATAGAAAAAGTGCTCCATTTTTTTTTATGTTAATTTGTGTTATATTTTTGTTAAATTTGTCCGTGAGAGAGTGACTTAATGGCTATTATTCTCTTTAGAATTATTATAAGTTTGAAAGTTTGAATTATATACTATTATTGAGTTTTTTGGACATCATTCTTAGTCACTCATAATACCTATAAGAGATTTTGTCATAAGACCAAAACTTTCACAAACATGTTACTATTGATTTGTAAAATCAATTTCATAAAATTTACAAAGAAAAATGCTGTTTGTTGTTATACAGTTTATTGATATACATTAAAATTTTTGTGGGTGGAGCACAATAACTAGTTTGAAATTTATGGAGTATGAATTTTAAGTTTTCATCCTTGAAACTCCATTAGCATTAAGCTGTAAAACTAATCATTTGGTCAATATGTAAATTTTGTCTCTGGCCAAAATGAGAGGAATACGTGCATTATCTGATTATATCCACATGGGAATGCAGAGGGCAAATAGGAAGGAAACAAATCAAGATTTGACATGTCCCTTTGCGTGTAATGACAAGCAAATTTTTGTCACATTTTCACCTGTACATGGATCAATGCTTCCATGGTCTATAGAACTAAAAAGAGAAAATATTTCTATAGTATTGAGCACTATAAACATGTTCATGATATGCTGTGTATTTCTAAATGGAAAGATTCCAATGTCTAGTGACAATAAGTTAAAAAATTTTAATGTTTATTTTTCTTTACTTAGGGAAGCCATGTACCTAATGTGCCCTATACTTCTAGGGTATCCAATGGAAATCAGATTCCTTTCGTTTTTTTGCCACATTCTCTTTGCTTAATTGTATGTAAAGTTGAAAATCTTTGACTTAGACCTATCATATCATTGCTTTTTTTTAATTAATCATGCCTACCTTATTACTTGGACATCAAAATTTCTATAATGTTTTGGTTCCTTAATGTGCCTATATGTATGTACCAAATTAAGTATATGTTATGTTATATTGAAAAATTATAGTCTATTAATATAAAAAATTTTAATCTTTATCATTTTGTTACAAATTAAAAGTCATTTTATTTAAGATCTCTTATATTCGGTGATAATGTTATCGCTGATGCTAATGCTGATGCTGATGTGCAAATTGTTGAAGTTTATAATCAATGTTTTTATTAGAATACAAAAGTTTTGATATCAATAACCAAAATTATTGAAAGCAGCTTTAATTGTTTTGTAATTAACTTAAAAGAGTGTTGAAGATAACTTATGTGTTCTTGTTCAAGGAAGATATGGTGTATCTTGATCACATTCATGCCATCTGCAGAGTCAAGCCACTTGGTCAGCTACGACTCAATGTTTCATTATAAAATGGCAAAAGAACAGGAAAAAGGTCTCCCTCTATTTTTCACAATCATGTGTAGTGGTCCTGCACAAAGTCTTTGATTTTTTTCTGATGTGTTTGTTTTGTTGTTCGAATATTGGTATCCTTCCTATAGCTCGTCTCTAATTTTTTTTTAAATTTAAGTGTTCGTAAACTAAGTTTTATAATGAATGTAAAATATAATTAATTGACTGATTGATTTTTCAACTATTAGATAATTAAAAATATTTTAAATAATTATTATAAAATTTGAAATGAATCCGATAAAGAAAATATGCTTAGTATTAAAAAAAATGTATATTATTTTGTTGTTTTTTTTTAATTAATAAGGGTGGCTAAAGTGAATTCTAATTTTGTATTTTTTTAAATTACTTTTTGCTACAATATAAATGATAGATAATTAAAATTTATTTTTTTATTAATATTACCAATCAATTCAAAGAAATTATTTTTATTTAAATGAAGTTTTGAGTTCTAACTATCATATATAATAATAAAAATCACTATTGCATGCATGACTGTAGCTATGCACAAAACATCCACTTTTCTTTATATATATATATGGCTGGCGGTCTCATGATTAAGCTTTCAAATTAATTCAACCTTATAACACCACGTTCAAACTTTTGAAAACAATGTTCTAATTTTTTTTTTAAAATATAATTATCTAACCAATTTCATTTTATTAATAGTTTTGAAGACCAAATGAGCTTTCCTAGTTCTGCATGCAGTCAGGATTAATATAAATTTTTATATATGCACAGCAGTGCAGGTGTTGGAGCCCTAGCTTTGACTTGCCTTTGAAAACACCCTATAAAATCCACATTAAGCTGTTCAAGTTCTCCTCTCTTTTCAGTTGATGAAACACACACACATGCACAACCAAGAAAAATATTCAAAAATCAAGAAAATGGTGCACATAAGTTTTATGAGATCAGTTCTTGGGCTTCTCTTTGTTTTCATTGCCTTTAAAGACTACTCTAATGCCTGTGCTCATCAAGGTATGCTGCTTTTGTATCTTTCTTTCTTTCTTTAATTTTGAAAAGGGTTGGTTTGATCTTTAAATAACCTCATTTTTTTTTTAATTTGTAGATTGGGAAGTGAAGAGAAGTAAACTTAATGATGTTTCTGCTCAAAAGGTAGGAGGCTTGAGACCTAGCAATTTAGTTTGGTTTATGCTGCTCCTTAATTATGTTAGTATCATATATATATTTATATACTCATTAATTACCTTACATATACACAGGAATTGACTGGTACAAGGACAAAGAAATTTGGGGTTGGAGGAAGGAAAATGGTAGTTGACCATGAAGTGATGATGAGGAGGGGGAGAGAAATTGAGAAAGACAATGATATTTCAGGTGCAAACAACTGCTATGATCATATGATCAAATGTAACTTTGAGAGAAATTTTAATGTAAAATGGGAAATTGAAGACAGAAGTAGCATTAGAACTCTCAAGAACTTCAAAAATATTAATGGTTTTGTAGCTTTTGGTGAAGATTATCATGGCCCTAAACACCATACTCCTACACATAACTGAGTGTGGCTGCCGAATACTCGCTCTTTTTTAAGATCCCTTTTGCCTGCCTGCTATAGCTGCAGTCTTTGTATGTGTCTCCAAGTGATAATCATGTGTATATATTCTCTTTGTAGCTAGCTACTTGTACATCTATGCAGTATATAGTACTTTCTAGAATTTAATCCAATTTTCACTCATGGATCTCGTGTTCTACTTGTATTAAAATTGAAATACATTAGCCCACTGTGTTTTTTATCCATGTGAGATTGAATTTCTTGTTTAAGCCCTTTTCACCAAATTAATTATAGGTTGTTGCATGAGAGATTATAATGCAATTGGTTTGTTTTTGGATAATAAATTTGTTATTCAAATTTGCAGGAGAGGACAATAATGCTTTGGTGAAGTCTTTGCAAGGATCAGAAGACCAATATTTTATTCATCAGGTTTCTTTCTCTCTCTCTCACACACACACATGCACACACTTAGCTACAATATCGCTAGTCATAATTTCACATTACACTTTCCACATGAAAAGGTTTTAGAATTAAGTACAGTTTAAATGTCTAAATATAAGGCAGGTATTTGATAATTAAACTACTAATATTGACATTAGTGTATGCAATTTAAATGTCTAAATATAAAACTATTAGTACTAGCATTAATATATGGAAGTAAAGCCAGGTCATTTGTATATATTTTAATATATGTATATCTCAATCTAATACAATACCTTAATTTGTGTTTATACCAGAAGAACATGCACAATTTGAAGAAGACTGCCAATTTGGGAAGTCCAAGGAGTGTGGCAGCGGTCCAACTCTCAACCAACCCGAACCCTAACCCTAATAAGCACAAC
This sequence comes from Macaranga tanarius, assembly GCA_949673435.1. Classification (NCBI taxonomy): domain Eukaryota; kingdom Viridiplantae; phylum Streptophyta; class Magnoliopsida; order Malpighiales; family Euphorbiaceae; genus Macaranga; species Macaranga tanarius. Next base: position 5,849 of record CATIWO010216124.1, read on the forward strand.
CCTCTTCAAGAATCCAAGAAATTGCCAACCAAAGCCAGCTTAGAAAGTCTTTCAAGATCTCAAAAGCTACTTACTCAAGAAACTGCTCCAAAAGGTGAAACACAAAGGCTCATTGAAGCAACTAAAGAGATTGTGAACTTAATGAACAAAGATTACACAGGAATGAATAGGGCTCGTCGCAATCCACCAATCAACAATCATGTTCCTATTCATTAAATTAGTAGTGTTGTATTAACTTAAAACCCTAGTTAGCTAGATGGGTTTTTTTGGCTCACAATTTTGCATCAACCTCAAGTGAAGTCCCTTGAAACCCATGTAGAATAGAACTATAATTTGCTTTTTGGTTTTGACATTGCCATAGGGAAAGGTTTGTTGTTTTGTTTTGGTTTTTTAAACCCTTATAAGATAACACTTAGATGTAGAAGCATATAAGTTATGTACATTAAGTTAATGTCACATCATAAAGCTTTTTCTTTCTTGTTCTATATATATGTGATCTTAGATTGGTTTCATGGTGATGGATTATTTATATATTGCTCCTACATCTTCATGTCCTTACTGAGCAATTGGATGTATCCATATTCTAGTACTAATAGAATCTATTCTTGAAGTATGTATAATATATATACATAATGAACAACTTATTATATGACCATCTTTGACATATAAAAATTGATTAACTAATTAATGTAAAGTTCATAATAAAAATAACATTAAATTTCATGTTATTATTGAAAAATTCACTAACTATCAATATACATTTCTGAAAATTTTCTTATTGAAAAAATACATAAAATCAAAAATAAAACAATCAATTCAACTAAATTAGAAAGTTAAACAAATTAGTCCCTAAAATTGGTCACTCATTGGATTAATAATTACAAATGAACATCAATTGTGTGTGTGTGTATAGCTTTGAAATCATTGAGCTCATTATTTAGTATTGTGTAAAATTATTAGAATTTATAATTTTTTAAAAATAATTTAAAAAAATTTCTTACTTTAACAACAACACTTCTTTGTCTTTTATTCCACTTAAAATTACTTTTTTCCCTTCTATTTCATCTCCTTCTATTCCATTTAAAACATATTTTTCTCTTATATTCATTGTAAATCAGTAGAAAACTATTTTTCATTTCTATTTTGATATAATGGATTTTTTTTTCTCTTTTTTTTAAAATTTTTATATCCATTTACTCAATAGAGCTCCCTTTCTTGATGAGATGAAATTTTTTTTTACTTATTTTATCAATTAATCTTAAAATTTCTTTTACAATTTTATTATAAAACTTTTTATTATTATATGTGCTATAGTAATGCCACTAGAGCTATACTTTATTATTATTATTAATAATAAAACTTTCTATATAAACTTAATTATGGCTATTTATTTAGAAATGATTTAAACTTTTATCAATAAAAAACTATCAAAACATCTAATCTCAATTAGGCTTTATTTTGAAGCAGCCCACAAACTTAAAAAAAGAGCCCACGAACCCTCCATATATAGAAGATTTAGAAACACCAATTGAGACTTGAGAGTGTGCCCCATCAAAAACGCCTTGCAGCCATGGCTACTCCTGCAACCATCGAAAAAACCCCTAAAATCGAAATCGCGTCCTCCGCTGAAGAAATTGCCTCCTCCTATTCTCACCGTCTGCAATGCGCACTGGATCATACCCGTAGCTATATCCGCATCCACCTCTCAATTTTCGCAATCCCCTCCACGCTCTGTTTCTTCCTAATGCTGGCAACCTACACAAAAACTGAGCACTTCTCTTCTGTTGTGAATCGGCTCGGCGAAGGAAACACTGCCCTCTTGTTTGCTTCTATCAGCCTCTTATACTCCCTTTTGCTTCCGTCTTTAACGAAGATTCGAGGGGTTGACAGAAACGGCTTCGGTTTGAGGGCCGGTTCTGGAGTTGTTTTCATGATAGTGGATTTGGTGATGAATTTGATGTATTACGGAATTGGGGATGCTTTGCCAGTGGTTTTTTTCGCTGGTTGTGTTATAAGTTTGGGTGATTTTGCGGGTGTTGGAGATCTTGAGTACCAGTGCAAGAGTACAGTTTTTATTGCTTTGATGATAGCTAACCAGCATTGGGGATTTAACTTGTTGGTTTTGGGTATAGCGTTCTTTTATCTTTGCTTTAGATTCTGGATTTATTGATTGATAGTGTTTAGATGTTGATGGGTTTTGATATTTTGTGATGTAGTAGCTAATAGATGTATGTAGCTAACATGTTTGTTTAAATTTCTGTGAGTCTTTAATGAATGAATTAGTTGTTGTTTGATGGATTGTGTTTATATTGAAATATATTAATGGTTATGCTATATGCAATTTGCACTAATGGATGATTAGTTTCCGTTGGTCTCTAGCCCTTGATACGAAGAAATTGAGCCTGACAGGTTTATAAGGTACATTAACCGATTTGGATCTCTGACTTCTAACAAGATGATTATACATAAATTAAGTAACTTGAGTTTACTTGGGATTCTTAAACTAGCTTTAATGAAATAGTTATGTTTAATGTTGAAACTGCTTGGAAATAATGGTTGAAACTGCTTGGAAATAATGGTAGGGAATTTAAATAAAGAGAATTGAATGCTAGAGAATTTGAATAACATGGAGAAATGAAAAAACTAGAGCTTTCATTAAAATACTAGAGAATTGGTTTATTAGCAAGGTTGTGTTTTGTTGACAGTTTGTAGAAATTCCTAAACTCTATTCTCTGGAACTTCTTCCTAAACTCGATATCCAGCCCTTTATGGGTCATTTTCATGTACTCATTCTTCGGTAAGAAAATCTTATATCGGTTCTTTATTTTCTTGAATCGAGCAATGAAAGAATCATCATCCTCTCCAGATCTCTGTGTCATCCTAGATAATTTAGCAACACAAACCTTGAGCTCCATAATGAAGAATTGAGTATGGAAGGTTTCCTCCATCTCTTGATATGAAAATACAAAATTCCTTGGCAGTATTGCAAGTAAAAACAGTACCAGTTGGCTTATTAGGGAACAATTTTAATTTAATATTGCAAACGTTCTCGTAATTTGCAAGTTCACCACACTATATGGTGAACTTGGCAATGTACTCTAGTGTAGATTGTACTTTCTCCCCAAAAAATGAAGAGAACTCCAAAATTTTGTAACCCCGAGGATAATAAGGATTATCACGATCTATTGCTTCAGGATAGGATTTGTGAAATTTTGGTAAGCTAATATGTCTTAGGCTAGGACCGTATAATTCCTACACCACTTCTCTCACAGCTTCCATGTTTACTGGGGCTTGGTTTCGGGGATCGTAGTGCTAGGGGAACTGTTGAATCCCTCTAGTCCCTCCTATTGCATGCCCCCCGAGCCTCTCTTTAGTGCTACAGATAGTTCCTCCCTTTTGTGTGGAGGCATATATTTCTCTTTATTCTCTAAGTTGATTTGAATTAGGCGGTGAGAGTCACCTATCTCTTGTGATGATCCAGAGGATTGCCCTCGAGTTTTTTAGGCTGTTTACTAGCCTTAGGGGGAGCTTTAATGTTTGTACTTTTAGAGCTCTACTGAACTACACTAGTAGTTTGTTGGAGGTGATGATTCAGCTTCTAAGAAAGTACATTCTGACTCTTATTTAGAGTTTTTGTTAGAGATTTCAAGAACTTCATTTATAACTCATTTTGTTTTTGAAAGAAACTTTCAACAATTTTCTTGAAGGCATCTGTGCTATCTGAATTCAGAAGTTTTCCCAAAAATAGGACCTATTGGGACTTGAGCGCTTTCTGTTACTTACTCTTGAATCAGTTTTCAAAGTTCTCTACCATATAGGGAACGAAGCCTTCTAGCCCTATTGTTGTAGGCGCCTCCTCCTAGTCTTAGGACCTGATATTATTTTTCTCCATAAAGCTTCTGGTTCTTGCCACTTCAGCAGTGTCCTACCAGGCGTGCCAAAAAATAAATGTTGATCTCTGGCCCTTGATTTGAAGAATTAAAGCGTGCCATGTGTGTAAGGTACACCAACCGACTTGGATATTTGAATTCTAACCAGATGATTATACGTAAACTAAGGGACCTAAATTTACTTGGGATTCTTAAACTACTTGTAATAGAATAGCTACGTTTAATGTTGAAACTGCTCAGAAATAATGGTAGGGAACTCAAATAAAGGGAATTGAACGCTAGAAAATTTGAATAATATGGAGAACTGAAAAAACTAGAGATTTCATTAAAATACTAGAGAACTGGTCTATTAATAAGGTTCAACTAAACAAGAACATAAAAAAATTAAATGAAAAACTATTGAAAAGAAAAGATTGTTGTTGTTGAAGATTGTTTGTATGTGTGTTGGATGATTTGATTGTGTCTCTCTTTGTAGGAAGAAGAGCTCCATTTATATATTATATTGATAACTGCCTCTTTGCCCCACTAACACATGATTCCACTAGAGTCTCCTTTTTATTTAAACTTCCCAACATGCAAATATCACAAACAACGTCTCCATTTTATCCAACAATTAATTAATTATAATTGGATCTTAAACTTATAATTCTTGTAGGATTTATAAAATATAAATTTGAGTCCAAATAGTTTCTATCGTTATCAAATGATACATGTTAACGTTTGTTGTTTACTTGTGTTTGTATTCAAATATCAATAATAGAATGCTTGGAATTTGCACACGAGTAGCCTCATATTGTCCTCTAGTGTGTTAACCACACATATTTTGTCATGCCATATATATATGGTTATGGCCTAATAATATATCGATTTTAGTGTCCTCCCATAGTACAAATTCAGGCAATAGTTTATCAAATATTACTTTTAATTAAGTGTTATATTCATAGGAACTACATCCACGGAGAATTTACACAATTGAGTTCGTATGAGAATCATTTTGTTGTGCTGATGCAATACAATTAATCTGATATCTCTTTAGTAATTACATTCTTACAAGCTCATTTATTGTTGGAGAACAAACTGATCTGTTGTTGATACAATGAGATGCTATGGAAGAGCATACAGATTCGGCAAGGTGGTAAGCATCGAAAAAGTAGTGCGTATTCGGATTAGGACATGCTGCTAGCAATGGGATGCAAGCAGAAGTCCCATTGCCCCATGTTTTGCAACAAGGATTGCTTGTGTCTAGTAAGCCTGCAAAAATGAAGGAAAACAAAAAGCCCTCTATTTATTTGGCACATCATATAGTTTTATAGGACATGTGACTATTAGCCTATTCATATATATTTTACTGCAAAGACAATTAACTATTAGCCCATTAATGTATAATTTACAAACTCTCAAGGTGTGATCTATTTCAAAAGAGTTGATAAATTTAGTCATATATAGAAGTGTTTTTTTTTTTTTTTTGAAGAAAAAAAAATTGCGAAGGAGAAAGAAACATACCATATCTAGAAGGATTTATAACAGCATCATAGCCTAACCAATTAGCATGGCCATAAACAAACTTGGAGCCATGGAGAGTGGATGTAAGATTTTGAAGCACTATAGCAAGTTTATTGTTGAAGTAGGAGACTAGTTGATTTGCTTCTTCCACACATTTTCCATTCATTGCTTTAAGCCTCGACCTTGTGATTGATGGGGTGCATCCAATCGGACCAATTTCGAACATCACGATCTTTCTGGCTCCTAAGTTGTATAATTTCTGCTTAAGTATATGCATGTAGTAGACAAAATAATTAAATGTGAAACTTATATATATAACTACAAAAGATGAATTATTGAGTAATATATTTGGTGGGTGTGATTGTTTTACCTCAAAAGAATGAGAGAGCTTATCCAAGAGAAGCTGAGCAAATCCTTGAGGAGTATGTTGATGTTTTGAATCATCAAAGTAGTCTAAATAGTCATTACTGCCTATGGAGAATAAAAATATAGACTCTGATAAGTATTTTGAAAGATCAATGGATCTCTTGAATTGCTTTGGTAGCTCAAATTTGTTTGTTTCTTCAAATAAATAAATCTGATCATCCAAACTCAAGCATTTTCCCTGCAAAATGCAAATAGTCCACCAGAGAAATTATATATAAAAAATATATATAATTTATAAAGATTCAAGCCAAACAATAATTTATTATTTTTTTCATGTAACGTGCATGATCTTGTATTGTAAGTGAAATGTAATAATTTGGTTTAGACTTAGATTTTGTATGATAATAACCAGCAATAAATTAATTGTATCACGTACCAAAATACTTCCCGTTTCAGGAAGAATGCCACAAGATGCCGATGCAAAATTCAAACCTGTAACCGGAGGAGTTGATTTTTTAATGCTCAAGAATGGAGGAGGATATGGCAGCCTAAGAAATTCAGCTAAAAAAACACCAAAAAAATTAATGTGTCAAAACTATAAACAGAAACATATTATAGCTTATTATAATAAGAACATACGAAATTAGGAGGTAGTTAACTTTTTTTTTTTTAAACTACGGTTACTCGGAATCATTGAATTCTCACTAATTCAATTTCACTCGGGCAGGATTATAAGAACGGTAAAAATCTCCCAACAATGATACTGTTCAAGACATATATCTGTATATACACAAACCTATAAAATCCGGAACTGTTCTACCATTAGTGAATCTTCCTGTAACTCCATAAGCAAAGTTGACACCATAAGGACGAAAATTTGCCTTGGCAAGAGTTGGCAACAGATTGTTGTTTCCACTATCAGACAAGGAGTCTCCAAAAACATATAGTGCTGGTGCTAGTGGCAACCCATTACCAAAGCTGGACGAATGATGCAAGAAAAAAGCTAACAATAGCAACAATTTCAGTCTCATTGATGAGTTGATGCTCCGTAACATTTCAAGCTAGCTCTATACATATAATTAAGAAAAAAAAAAATTGAGAGGAAGAGAAATAAATAGAGAGGGCAAAAGGATTACTATAATTTATTATGCGTAAGAAAGTGGAATGGTATTGAGAATTGTGAGCTGTGAAGTGGGTGTGGTGCGGTAGTAGTGAGGAAGAATAATCTCTGTAAAGAAGGAGATGATCACATGGAAAATCAAATATTAGAGAGCTTTAAACAAGGCAGAGAACTAAGCAGGTTGTAATGATGCAAACGTGTATAACTCATGCAAATATTTTTAATATGAATAAGGGTCATGATAAGCAACTAATAATTTAATTAAGCCTTATTATATTCTACTCAAACAATTAATTAATATAAATTTAGCATGTCTTGAAAGTGAAATAATTAAGAATAGAAATGTACATCAATCTAATTGATCTTGTAATAAAGTATTATGTGCAATTCACCCTATACATTTGGAGAAAATATATAATTGAACTCCAATGCAATTAATTGTTGTTCTGACTATTAGTCTATTATGAACCGTATTTGATTAATCAATAGGATCATAAATGTGATTATACAATGTTCTCATATAATTACATTTTTTTACAATTTCTGTTATATATGGTAGGAGAACAAACAAATTAATCGTGATACATGGTTTTAGCTGCGGACATGCTAAAAGCCCTCAAATCACATGATATTTAATTATGTGCGCTTATCCCTAAAAACTAATATTAGCTTTGATAAAATTAGACATAATAAGATCATTATAAGAGATTGATCTGTTAAGTCCACACAGAAATCAAGTTCAAAAGAATGTAATCAACATCCCCACAAATTTAGTTGATCTATCATACAAAGAATTGGAAAATAAAAATTTGAAAGAGAAGACGCTTGTGTACCATATATATGTAGCAGGATTTATGTTGGCATTGAGATTCGTATGGCCATAAACGAATTTGGAGCCTGAGAGACAGGTTGCCAATTTTTGAAAGGCTGCAAGATTTTGTTGAACTAAGGAGTAAGTAGACTACTAATTTGCTATATCATTAGAAAATAATACATCTGAAATTAATTGTATGATTGGAGCTCTTGCAACATACAATTTTTATGCACTTGTTTACCGAAAGTTCTTGCAAGAGAGCTCTGAAGTGAATTCTCCTACGAGAAAATTGATTATGGGAAATACTCGAAATGGCATTTTCCTTTGACCCAATTTTTCTCCCCTTATCATTCAGGAAAGATGAGAAAATTTCAGGGTAGCACACATGCTCCTTCGGGATGTCCCCTCCATCCATAGATTGAGTAACTTGCTGTCTGTTCTTTTGTATTTCCTCTAGTTTGGGTCAGTGTCTTTTTTCCACCTATGAAATTGCATAAGTGATGTAAGAAACTTCGGGCTTACCCGATTCTCGAATTGTCTGGCACTTGCGATATAGTCTTGGACAAAGTCTTGAAGAGGAGAAGGCTCACAATACGGTCCCTGTAGTCATGAGGGAAGAGTTATGCCTCTTCTTGGATGGAGAGAAGCCACTGACTAAATACCGTGTCGGAGGATCGTAGATAGGGGAGTGGTGACCTCCTAGGCTAATAACTCCGATGGTTACTTAACTCGACCGACGCTCCACTGCAAAGAACATTGCAAAAAAAAGCAAATATCAATATTCACTATCCCATGTAAAGTGGCAAACAAGCTCAACCAGGTTATGAGTCACTTCTTCTGGTCTGGTGCAACGGAGGACCACAAGCTTCACTTGATAAGGTGGAATTTTCTCACCAAACCAAAATGCAATGGAGGTTTGGGAATTCTAGACTTAAAGATTCATAATAGAGTGCTCTTGTTTAAATGGTTGTGGCGTCTTCAAGATAATAATCCAGCAATTTGGAAAATAATTGTAACAGGAAGATATGGTTCCTTATCCTTATTAAATCCTAATCCCAATCAGACTCGAGGTTCATCTGAAATTTGGAAAGGTTTTTGCTCTTCTGCCCTCTCAAATGATAATGCATCAGAACTGTTTCAAGCCAATATTGGCTATAGTGTGGGGAATGGAAATCTTATCAAATTATGGCATGACAGTTGGATTTCAGATCAACCTTTGAAAAGCTTATTTCCTAATCTTTTTGCCATCTCTGATTGCAAAGAAGCTTGTA
>CATIWO010216150.1:0-17171 GCA_949673435.1 Macaranga tanarius
ATTGTTATTCCCATAACAATAACCGATCAGGGACATTTAGAATAATTAATAATATTATTCAAGGACATTATTATATAATAAACATGCAAATCATCATAATAATAAATTCTCATAAATAGTCAAAATACCATGTCCATACAATAAGCCTAGAGCACTATTACTAACACAAGGTTGCATAAATTTAAAGAATTTTTTAAATTACTTGGCATTGACTCAAAGGCTGCATTGAGTCTTGATGTTCCAACTAGGTGGAACTCTACATATTTGATGCTGTAAATTGTTTGTTTATATGAAAAAGTGTTTGAAAAGTATAATGAATATGAATCAACATTCAGATTTGATCTTAGTGATGATGTGCCTGACTATCTTGATTGGATTGTTGTTCAATAACTTATTAATTTCTTGGACTTTATTTATGAAATGACACTTAGGATATTAAGATCACTATATGTTATTGCGAAAACTTTTTTCTCTAAAATATATGATATGTTTTGTGTGCTTAATGACTGGATGAAATCTGATGATGCTTCTAAAAGGGCAATGGGTCTTTTAATGAAAACTAAATTTAATAAGTACTGGGGTGATCCTAAGAAAATGAATATATTAATATTCATTGTTAGTATTTTGGATCCTAGAGATAAGCTAGAATTTATATAGAATTTTTATTGTCACAAATATATGGTGATTCTGTTGGTGGAAGCTTGTTCTCTTTTGTGAAATGATCACTATATGAACTATTTGATGATTATGTTACACTTTATTCACCTGCTCATATTGCTATTGAGTCTGTTTGTCAAACTAGCAGCCATAGTGATTCTAGTGAGTCTTTGGTTGCTGCCTCTAGTATAAAAATGTCTATATTAAAAGCTAGATTTAAGAAGCAGAAAATGGAGTTTGGATTAGATGGAAGCAAACATTCTTAATTGGATATTTATCTAAGTGAAACAATTTTGGAGGATGAGGGGACTTTTAATTTGCTTCGATGGTAGAAGCTTAATGCAAAAAGGTTTCCAATACTTTTAAGATTGGCTCGTGATGTTTTGGTTGTGCCAATCTGTACAGTTGCTTCAGAGTCTACTTTTAGGACAGGTGGCAGGGTTCTTGATGTGTTTAGGAGTTTTTTGACTCCTAAACTTATTGAAACTTTGATATGCACATAAGATTGGCTTAGGATGCCTGATTAGTTAATCAATATTAATGAGGCAATTGAAAATTTAGAGAAGTTTGAAAAGGGTAATATTGATTTCAGTTTCTTATTTATTTTTATTCCAATTTAATTTATTATGTCTCTAATAGTATTGACTTTCTTCTTATTGCCTTGGCAGAATTACCCCTAAGTCCCCAATTGCCATTACAACTAATTTTGAATCATTAAGTGCCAACTAAAACTAACTTAAACTGTGGCACCCAAAATCATCACCATACACGTGGCAACAATTCACCAAGTCATGTGGTATAAGAAAAACTTTCCAAAAGTACTTATATATATATATATACACAAATAATCATATGTCCATTCTATTGGTGGTTAGTGGAGAGTGTAGAGATAACTCTCTCACTCCTTATGCATGTGAATTGAGTGTGAGACACTCAACTCATAAACTAATATCATATTAGTTTTATTGATATAGTTAGTGGAGAGTGTAGAGAACTCTCTCATGCATATGGTTAGAGTGTATGACACTTAACTTTTTAACTAATATCAAATTATTTGATATAGTTAGTGGAGTTTGTAGAGAGAGCTAAGTGATAACTTCATTTGTAGCAAAGCATATATATTAATTCACATCCTAGGAGCAAGAGGTTATTTACACTCTACAAAATTAAATGTTAGAATATGGGATTCTCTATCCTTGAGTTAAAATTCACTTAACTATAAATATCTATACGGTGCATACTCTTCTTGTTATATGAGTACATGTGGATACTCATGTATAACATAGCATACATTGCTATAGATCAAATAGGGGATTGTTACCATTTAGGCATGGTATCCACCTTTCCAAGACGATGTCTCCTAAAACATCTGAGGAAATGGCGGAGATGGCCAAGGTTCCTTATGCTTCGGCTATAGGAAGCCTAATGTATGCTATGTTGTGTACTAGGTCGAATATTGCCTATGTTGTTAGTGTGACTATATTGTGTACTAGGTCGGATATTACCTATGTTGCCTATGTTGTTAGGTCGGATATTCCCCATAAAAAGGAATGACGTTTTTCCTTAGATAAAAGGGACAAATGCTGTTCCCAAACCATTTATGAAAAAATAATGTAGAAGAAAAATTTTCTTGATTTCATATTACTGCCTGTTGAATTAGTTATTCTATTAAAGCAAGTGTTCCTGACAAAATAACTCAAAATTTGCTTCCAATGGTAGTTAATTTTTTTAAAAAAAGACTAAATAAATAATGAAAAAATCCAAGTAAGCATATAATTAGAATTTCACTATCTAATAAGAACATACAAATTTATGATGTTAAAATTGCACTGCTAAAATGGACATATATTAACTAAGTTGTCTAATTAATATCTAAAAAATAATCAAAAGCAATTTAAAAATTAGAAATAATAAAAAATATTACTTTTTTGAGTCAAGTTCCATTAATTGTAAAATTTTCTATTCTAATAGTCAAAAAAAATAATAATAACAACCTATACTCAATTTATTACTCAATCTACTTTTCATTTACCCAAAACATCTAAAAAAAAAAAATTTATAGACTAATGAACCTTGCTCTTTCCATTTTTTTTTTTTAATTTATAAGTTTGATATAACTCTCTAATGTAATAAAAAAGTGATTTAATCAATTTTCAATACATAAAGAATAAGAGAATAGAAAAAGACTACAAACCTCATATTCAAGAGGATGAAAAAGATGTTGAACTTGTTGAGATGATTCTATACTCCATTAGATGTATACTTCTTCTTTGTTTGAAAATATACTCAATCTATTAAAAAACATATAAGTTAGGGTTTCATGGATGAGAGGCGGCTAAAAAGAATGAGATGAAGTTGGAGTTAAATAATAATAAATAGAGTTAGAGCTTAAATTACGTTGTTCCTAAATAGTTTTTCTGAATAGAATAAATTTATTGTCCCCAATTACTAGATTTAAGAAGAACATGAGATAAAAACAAAATTTATCCCTAATTTATTTAAGTTGAAACTTTTAGGGACAATTAATTTTTAGTCGTCTTATTAATTAGTCCCCTTAACTCATAAATTATATAGTAAAACTTTCAATTTCAATAGTATCTTAATCTATTAATTCTATTTTGCATTTATATATTTGATTTGAAATCTATTATTTTTTTTTTGAAATGTTTGATTTCTATTCTATTTATTAATTTTTATTTATCATACAAGTGTATATTCATTTTTATACCATTTATGCCCATAAGGTAAACTCTCATTTTTATAACATTTCATTTTTGTAAAAATAAACTTTCAATTCAATATTTTTTTTATATAAATAGAAAGATCAAATAACCTAAGTATCGATGAACTACACAATATAAAACAATCTTCCTTTTTTTAATTTGGTGAAAATTAATTCCACAAATCAATGATACTATAATTTGAGCCTTATACCTCATAATGTTCTTGGCAAGTAATGACCATTAAACTACCATCTACTAGCTCAATTCAATACCTTCTCATTATATTGTGTTACTTCTAACGTCATTTGTATTTTTTTATTTTCTATTAACAATTTATTCACAATGAAGTAAAAACTAAAATAATGTAAAAGTAACCTATAAAAAAATTAAAATGATTATTAATTAAAAATTAAATAAATTAATTAGTAGCTAATTAATTATGGAATTAAAATTAATTTTCAAGATATTATAATAAAAATTTAACAAATTGTAAAATTAATTTATACTCTCTCTCTCTCTCTCTCTCTATATATATATATATATATATATATGTATGTATGTATGTATGATGTCACATCTATGTCCTCAGAATTTAAGTCGGTGAATAACAACTTATTTATTAAGTGCTAATTTAGTTTTCTTTAGCTTAAAGAAATAAAGGAGGATCTAATTATAAGTAAGCAAAAAGAAAGAAGGGTGCGATCAAAAAGAAATTAAGCAGTTAAGGTTTAATTAAAAACAAAGAAGGTCTTATTTATAAAAGGAGAATAAAAGTAAGGGGCTAAAAGGAATTTTTATAGGTGAGGTGTTACATATGAAGACATGTAATGAAACACTTGTATTTTATATTAAAAAAAAAAGCATGCATTTTTAAACATAGAAACAGAAAGAAGAACACTTCCTACTTCCAAAACTTGAAGAAAAAGAGCTAGAATAAGAAGAGTTAAAAAATTTCTGAGTTAGGATCAATTTTAGGTGGTATTTCATTATATGATAATATCTTATTTAGATTTAGGTTTGATAAAAAAATATGCATGTTGATTTTAATTACTTTAGAGTTAGTTTATAAAATTTTTATTGATTCTACGTGAACAACAAGCTTGAGGGGGGGATCTAAGTTTCTATATTAAGTTGGAAATTTATGAGTGAGAATTCTTGCAACCTACCTTCTTCAATTTCTGAATCTTGTTCTCATATGTTTATAATATCGACACTAGAATTATGTTTCAAAGTTGGTTTGGCTTGGATCTTGTTGTGTTTTACTTTGAATTTTAATTCCTTTTTTTGTGATTGAGGTCACCAATCCTCCTCTTTTATGTTCTAAACTTTGTTTGTCATGAACTCTCATTTTGGTTCCTTTTATACTTATTCAATGATTAATGAAGTCATTGTTTGAGCTTCTAATTTCTATTTTGTTGAGCCTCTTATTGATTTCTTTACTTGAGAATAGTAAAATTTTAAAACAAATTCCAAACTTGTTTAAGCATGAGATTCACAATTTGAAGTTATGCTTATTTGAAGTTTCCATTGATTAATGTAATTGTGCATGAGTTTGGATTTAAAATTTTGCATATGTATATTAGAACAAGTTTAGAACGGTGTCTAAAGTTTGTAGATAAGTGATGTAGTGTTCTAGTGTAAAATGGAATAAAAATGACTTGAAAAGCAGAGCTAAATAGAGGCAAACACAACATATGACCTTCAGCAGGTCATTTGAGTGACGCTTGAATAATCGTGCAGGTTTGTAGCCACTGAGGCACCAACTCAGTAGCTGAGCCATTGCTTGATTGTACTAAGGCGACACCTCAGTGCTAAAGAAGCGCCTCAGTGCCATACTTCTATAACCAAACCACTTAAAACACTAAAATCTGCAATGTAACCTCAATCAGAAATATGTATACACTCATATGAAAACTTAATTCACTTAATATAATAAAAAAGGAACCAAAATAAGACATGTTTTATTAAAACATGTGTAATTAAGTTATATATCTATATATATATATATATATATATTGTATTATAGGAAATAGTTAGTGTGAACTGTATCAGTGAGTTACTGATGTGAAATATAATAAGCTATATTGAGTAATGATATACAAAGATATGTTTGTACAATGATATAGTGGCAATACAACTATAGTATAAAAATTCTATATGCATTGATATACTTTCGAATACATAATATAGTGCTCTATTATTCTAAAATGCATAACATTCAAAAAAAAATGAAACGTGATAAAATAAAAACGCTGGAACTATGAAATGAAATAGTTAACTTTGAACTTAGAAACAATAAAATTGAGAAGTGACAATTTGATCAATAATATAATATTGTTTTTTATGTTTCAAGTTGTTTGATTAAGCACTCCATTTATTACTCGTGTTTATATTTTGTTAATTTTTTTTTCTTGAGTGCTATTACTATATCTTTTTCTTGTATTCTATTTCACTCATTGGTTAATTTTCTTACAAAATTACTCACACTCATTTATTTTTTTATATTTCTAGTATAGGTGTATCATATTTATATAGCTAGTATATATATTCAAGATGGTAGTGCAATGGACCACGATAACCTATAGGGTGACTTTAACTAAGATCCTTATTAGATATGTCATATATCATGATGTAAATGAAGTGATTACCTTTCGAGTGGCCGTTGAGCCGATAGGAGCCTCAATACGCATATTTGTTGTTAGAAAGGAGTACCCAAACAATGTTTGTACCATAATCTAAGTCTTTTACTAGACTATTGAGGATGTGCTGGTCACCCTAACCTAGATATGAGTTTGGATTAGTCACATTTCTTTTTGGCTTTTTATTTGAGGCCAGGCTACACCCTCAATACTTACATTAGAGCTTTTAATTATGAGATGGGTGTTTGGTAGCAAGCTCTAGGCCTGAGATGTGTAGATTCAAAGATGCACATCTATTTTGGATTGCGATCCTATGAGGTGGTTATCTAAGCTAGAAAATGTTTATTTATTTTTCAACCACTTGTATGATAACCCCATACTCGTTTACTTTCTTATGGAAGTCTTAAGACAAAACTTTTATGTATATAAGTACTCATAGTTATATTATGTTTACAAAGTGAAATGATCGACTTGCTGTCATATTATTCATTTAAAATTGTGTTATATAATAATTATTAGTACTTGAGCTTTGTGTTTCTTTAAAATGAATTGATGTTCGATTAGTATACTCATTATAAGATGCTTGGTTTAGCCTTATGATGATACTTCCTTTTGATGGTGCTATTAGAAAATGGGGTGTGGCACCCCTCCTTACTGGCACTCACATCTAGCTGACCTAGTGCGTGGATCATCCAACATGGAGCAACAGCGTGGAAAGGTATCACTTCTAAAAGGAGCTAATCAAAACTTTCACTAACCAACCAAAATTATATATTGGAAATTATAGGTTAATTTGATATTTGTGAACAACTCTCAAGATGTGCATAACATCCATTCAAATGATATAAGCTAATGATGGCAAGATACGTAATCTCAATAAGGAACTAATTTACTAAAAATATAATGTACATATAAATAAACAAATAATACACATCACTATTGTTCAATGGCTAAGGGGAGATACGAGGAATAGGGTTGGCATCATATATACAAAAGATACAACAAAAGGGTAAGCCTAACCCTAAAGATCCCTAAAAATAACAACCTAGCTACCCAAGGAAAACTACCCTCATATACACTCAAAATGGTGGCATCAGTCCTAACTCTAAACCCCTCACCGGAAAAAGGCAAAAAAATAGCAACAACGGCTAAGTGCAAGACAAAGTGACTCGAACATTAGGAGTAGTCTCGTAAAATATGATGATGCCAGTCAGGTAACCATCCACAAACTCAAAACTCTGTGTGCAAGTCCTGTACTAAATCGCTATCGGCTCTATGGATATCTGAAAGGACAAATCTACATCTTCGTCATAGTGGATATAATAAACTATCTCAGTCTCTTCACCGTGCACATTCAGTGTCTGGGCTACCCAGTGTATTGCCATCCATATTGTGCACTATACAGCTATATACAAGCATAGCTAAGCTGAAAAGAAAATAATTTTATAAAAGTGATTGATAAGTATATTCATAGAAAATATCCAGTGAGCAGACTAAACTCCCGGAAGTATATACGTAAATCTCAAAGCGAAAATATCAAGATAAAGGAAATAATATCTCAACTTCTATTAAATTACGTTTTGATAAAATAGGCTAGATAAACAAGTATTCAGCAATATAATCGACTATTTCCTTCTTAATAATCAAACAGGCTTATATATCAATCGAGAGTTAATACTCTAATATAATATTTCAGTTAGCCACATCAATACACTCAACAGATTAATTTATATTTGGTTAGGTTGCTATCAATGTGGTGGGTACCAATCAGCATATTGAAGGTTCAAATCATGTATGCATACCGACATAATAAAACTACTCGGATCAACCCCAAAGGCTTTTACAATCTCGAACGCTGCCCCAAAAATAATAATCACAAATCTCATAACTCTGTATCCCAGATACATGAATTAGCAATTTTACGTAAGCAGTTGTATTCCAGATACAGTCTTATATCTTACCGAACCCTGCCGTACTCCGGGTACGGTCTTACTGTAATTTTTTTCTTTTAATGTACATATGCTCACAAATAATCGCATTTCCAATATATATATATATATCAATACTCTATATTTATTATTATTACTATTATTATTATTATTATTATTATTATTATTATTATTATTATTATTATTATTATTATTATTTTATTTTATCAATTTCTATAGGTAGCACTAACCACTGCAAATATCAAGAATATTCAAAGATAAATTCCCATTAAATTAAATGATAATATTAATAAATCTCAAGATCAACACGAATAGAAAATTAAAAATAATAATTCCCCGATTCAAGTCAACCAATAAAATAAAATTGTTCTTCATCAAAAAAAATTTTAATTGCAATAAAAATTAAATGCATCAAAATAAAATAAATAATTGACAATATAATGAGATAAATAAATAAACAAATAAATAAACAATAGAGAGGTAAATAAATATTCACTCACAAATTAGGATTCCCCTTTTTCTTTTTTCTTTTTTCTTTTTTTCTTCCTCCGGTCGAAGAAAAAAAAAGTTTCTTTCTTCTTTCATCATTTAGCCCATCAACTTAAACTTTTTTCAATTAAGCCCTTCATTCAAACTTATTTTTTATACAATTTAGTTCTACCCAAATATATTATTAAATATTCAGACACGACCCGACATGGGATATTCTATTGAGGCACTATAGGAGAGAGGTGTCACATATTAAACTTGCTATATGAATTTTTTTATTATTTGACTTAATTTCGTTGGTTAGTTTGTCATATAAATGATCATTCTCATCTCTATATGACAATTTATTGGTTAAAAATATTTCTTTACATTATAATATTTTTTAAAACTATTTGCATTTTTTGTTTTTAGTAGAAAATCATTTATAATCAAATAACTATTGAAATAATATGAAAAAAGCTATAAAGTTAAATTGCTTACTAATTAACAATTAAAAAAATATTAAATGTTTTGTCTCTATGACAAGTTTTAATATTCTTTCGTTATCTATGACAAGTGGAATATTTTCTTGTCTTTTGTGATAAGGTTTATATCATTCGTTCATTACTCTATTTTCAATTTAAAGTTTGTTCTCCAATCTAATCCTAATGGGGAGCTCGAGCTCTAACACTTTAGGAAATAAATAAGCTCTACGCTCAAGTGTTCATGGAAGATACTACAAAAGAAGGGCTAATAATTAAAGAAGAGGATAGGCTTGCGGATGCACAAGAGTTACGTTGGTGTCTTGTTAGTCGTTTCTTGACGGACAGACCAATAAATATTATGGCTATAAAAAATATGTTGGCAGCGTTATAGCATCCAGTGAAGTGTGTATGTATTAAAGATATCAAGCCAACTCTATTTCTTTTTCAAATTTTCCATGAATTAGATCTTAAAAGGGTGATTGATAGTGGTCTTTGGACTTTCGACAATGCCCTCTGAATCTGATTGTTACAAGGATGAATGTTGGTGACCAACCAATAAAAATCTAGTTATTTCTTTGGATTTGTGGCTGCATGTCTATGATCTTCCTGTGGGTTTTATATTGGAAAGAATTGCAAGAAGCATAAGGGATTTTATAGGTAGTTTTGTTGAGTCTGACCCTGCAAATTACAATGGGTTATGACACAACTATATGAGGTTGAGGTGTCATTAGATGTTCGTAAACCCATAAATCAATGGATGAAAATCAAAAAACTATAGGGAATTAGTGCTGGATAACTTTGCGACATGAAAGGCTTTCCCAATTCTATTTTTACTGTGGATTGATCGGTCATACTGACAGGTTTTATGAGCTGCTTTTTGAGAAGGGTGATATGAATTCTGAACATAAATTTAGACCAGAATTGCTAGTTCAAAACAAAAAAAAAAATCTGACCTAATCAGGCAAGAAATGGCTATGCGATAAGGGGCACTTTTAGGTTCCAGTCACAGGGATGGGAAGGATCAGGTAAACTCATCTGATTTAGAAATTACCCATAATCAGGAGATAAATAAGGGTAGTGTGATCCTTTTAATTAAGGCGATAGATTATGGAAATAATCTGGAATATGGTCTAACTCAATAAAACTAGAGAGATAATTCGGGAAGGTGTGGTCATGCAGGAACAATTTGGTAGTGTGATTCTCATATGATTACATCATATGAGTTAGATGAAACATGTTGAAACATGTTGCCATGGCCTTGGATATCATAAGATGAAACATGTTGCCATGGCTTTGGATTTTCTTAGTCAGTAGAGAGAGGCTCAGCTACACTCCTTGTCTTCTAGTCAAACAATATACTTACTTTTATCTCTCTATTGCAGAAATTAGAGTAAGGTTTCTTAAGTGCAATGTAGATGCTGCCACCTTCCCGAATTGTGTTGCTCTGGAATATGGTCTAACTCATATGGAAATAATCTGGAATATGGTCTAACTCATATGATGTAATAAAAATTTTATTAAATTAATTTTATTAAATTTCAATAAAACTTACAAAAATATATAATTTGGTCTAATTTATATTAGGAAAAATAAAATTTACCTAATTAAAATAGAAATTATAAATTAAATTTTAGTAATTTAAATTAAATAAATGAATTATCCAATTCTTATAAAAATAATAAGCATTTTTAGTAAATTTGCATTCTCCCTTATTTATACTTTTATATTTACTAGTTTTATTTTATATGTGTTGCGCATTAATTGTAATAATTATGTCTATTATAAAATATAGTTAGGCAATTATCTGCGCATTGTGTAGTGGAGTTTAATAACTTTAAAATGAATTATTGTGATTATAAATTCATAATGGTATTTTTTTTGTTTAAAATAATAACATACTAAAGATTATTGCAATATTCTCTACAGAACAGAACAAAGATACAAACTACAATTAAGCTGAAAAAAGGACTTTTAGCAAACAATACATAATTCAATAAATTATATAATACTGGTTACGAATCCTATAAGATTCAACTAAAATTTTTGCCAAAGCAACTTTAGCTAATGCTTAGAGCATATTCATTTTTCCCATTGTGTCACCTGAGTATTTTTCAAAAATTGCCCTAGTAACATCTAGTATTTTCCATACCAAATCAAGGTCATACTTATCTTCATATACTTTTGCCAATTCTTCATTATTATTATTCTCACCATCTTCTTCCTCATCTTTTTGTCCTGAAGCTAAAACACAATAAGATATTATAACAGGAAATAGCTAGAAGCATTATATTTTCAAAGGTGATGCTGGACTTCTTCTACCATCTCAATGCATCTAATTACCATTGTCGCATGTCCAACAATCTATCTCAAATACACTGCTCTGCATCTTTACTTTAATTGTGCTGTAATGATCACACACATACATGTTTGAAGATGAAAAATAATTAACAAACTGAAAAATCATTGAAGACCTTTGTACTAAGACATGAAAAAGAAGAAATTGAAAAAAGATTAAAATCCACACATTTTCTTTAAAATCCACTCATTTTCTTTCTCATTAACAAATCAAAGCTAAAATACATATAGTAAGTGATTTGTAATACAATTTAGTTTGAAACTTAAGCTTCAGTGCAAAAATGCAAAATAAAGATATACATGCCTACAATGCTCTCTATTATTTTTAAATATCAGTTTTGATCTTGATTATAGATGTACCTTTAACCAAAACATGCATGAAAATATGGGGTCTCAAAGAGTGAAAAAGAGCATAGGTTTATTTTGCAAAAGTATGAAGGAGAAAAAATGTATTAGTATAAATGTACCCTAGCATCATTCTTATATATACACTGAAATTGTATATTTATCCCTAATGGCAATAAAATAATATTCATTTAAATAAGGCATTTATTTATTTGAATATTTACCTTTTAGTATTATGTTAAATGAGTTTATTATCAAGAGTTGATAATATGAGTGAAAACTCAATTAATACATATGATATAAAATATTCATAGTTATTGGATTAATAAAAGGGTAGTATTAATCTGTAGGCTATCATCTCTATTTATTTTTCTTAATCGGCATGTGATATCAATAGTGGTAGGTAGTGAGTCTCATGCTAATTGATATGAACTATCAGAATAGACATGTGGATACTCATGTGATGGGTGGATTAAACTATGACGTAAGATATGTGATTATATAAAAATTCATTTTTGTCAACAATCACAATTTTAGACATTATGGTGCATATAGTTCTTTGACCTGAGGCGACACTCGGTCATCTATATATGATTGGTTAGAGTTTGTTACCACTTACATGCCTATACTAGAGATGTATAGATATATGGTATGTAGTAGCTCTAGTCGGTTATATGTAGGAATGAGTGATCGGCCAAAAAAAAATCATTACCTGGAATGAACCCGGATAAGATCCCATGCTATCCAAGTTATTCTCGATAAATTAAGTATATATCCAAGTCAAACTTGATTTACCTAAAGAGAGTTTCGATACTAAAAAAGAGTTATTAGTAGTGTTCTTATTTTATAGAGAATTGAACTAAATATGAGGTCATATGATTAAGGCAATTAGAGTTTGACTTGACTATAACTCTAGCCGATATTAGGATTTTATAATGAAGGGACATTTAGTTCACGGTAATTATATTTTATGGTTCATGTGTATCTATAGAAACATTCATTTTCTAATTGGGTAGTCATGATATTTATACTAGGGATCACTAACAACTTATGAGAACTAAATATGATTAATTGGGATCTTCATATTTAGCTTGGAAAGAGTTTTTATAATATTAAGAGCAAATAATATTTTCTATTACCAATTGGAACTTGAACCTAGTAAGTCACAGATAAGAGTTATACCATGTATTATAATTGTTAATTTAATTATTAATTAAAGAGTTTTATTAAATAATTAAATTAATTGAATTAGATTTACGTATGGGCAGAAATCTAGCATATCCCCAAATCTAATTCAAAGGTTAGGACTATGTATTTATATATTTATATATTGATTTGGACTTTATTTAATATGATATATCAAGTTTAGGGACCAAATTCATATTTGTCTCCAATAGTGGTATATGTGTGGGTCATGAGATGGACCATAAGGATATACTATGGGTTTTATTTCAAAGTTAAATAAAGCCTAATGTACTAGTCCAACTCATTAAGTATTAATGAAGTCAAAGGCTAGTGTTGCACTTGTTACCAAATAAATCTTGCTAACTAAAGATGTCCTTGCATGTGTGCCACCTAAGCTTTTAATTTATATGAATGTGCATGCATATAAGCTAACTAAGCTTTTGCTTTACATGTAAAGTGTTTGCACGAGTGGCATATAAGGAAATGCTTTATATGCAAGTGTATGCATGTGTACCACCTAAGCATTTGCTTATAAATGTAAGAACATATGCATGATTGACACATAAGCTTTGTGTCATAAGCATGTATTTTAAGTTAGTAGAGGATGTAAAGAGAAACCACCATAAGCAATTCTCTAAAACACACAAAAAATAGATATATAAAGAAAAGCACTTAAGAGTTGAGTGTTCTTCTTCTACTTTATTTTCTATCTTGTGTAAAGAGTGAAAAAGAAAACATAAGGATTATGTTTTGCATATCATACCATAGCCATCTCTAGTTGAGTTCAAGGTTATACAAGAGTTGTACAAGATTCTCTTCATTTGTTTCATCCATTAGAGTTTACAATAATTTTTATATTGTTCAAACTTTCAAAGAGCATCAAGGAAGTTTTTGGGATCACCTAAAAAGGGAGCTTGGGGGTGGATGTTCAGCAAAGCTTGAAGTTATCTTTATGTAGTTCGTGTGTTTTAAGTTAGAGACTTCACGCTTGAGAAGTTGGAAGCTTGTATATCCACATCAATTATAATACAAAGCTTATAGAGCGTGCTACCGATATTTGGTGCTTATAAGTGATACAAAACTCATGTGTATTGTTTTGTTTGGTTAATATAATGTTGATCTTATTAGTTATATGAAATATTTATGATTTATGATCTTAGTTTTGGGATTCTTGCCTTTATGCAAGGGTTGCAAGTTTTAGTATGTGTTCACACTATGCTTTTCGCCCCATCCGGATGATTGCAATTGATCCCTAAATCATTAAGCATTACTTCTTATTATTATATCAAACAGTCAAAATCACATAGTAGTGTTCAAATAACATATAAATCAAATAACATAAAAAGCTATCTTAATATAGAGAGAGAACCCATAAACATGAATATTAAAGTTCCTATGCTACTACAATACAAAGCCATGAATGGACTATAAAGCACATACACCTGCTAATTACCTATTCATAAGCACAATAAAAAGAAAAAGTAAGGTTTTAACTTAATAGCAAAAAAAACACTAACCATCATCTACTGCTCCTTCTTGATGAACAGAAATAAGCTTCCTATGAGTCCCACCATCTTTAATTTTACTCAAAATAGAAGCAATAGAAGATTCGACTTTTATTGCACTCTTAACAAATTCACCATATGTATTAGGAATTGTTGCCAATAGATCAATCTCTTCTTGAGCTTTGTACAACTGTCACTCTATTAACTCTAACTATATCAAGATCCATCTCTACCAACTTCAGTTTGTCAATAACATTGGGGCATTTTGATAGTAAGAACTCAGTTCAATTAAGTTGGTTGGTAGCTGAAAATTATTAAAATAACTAGAACTTGAAACTTGCAAAAAGAATATATATATATATATATATATATATATATATTCTTTACTTCTTGAGAGCTACTTTTAAGTGTTCAAATTGAAAAAGATAGAAGAGAAAATTGCATAAAAATTCTTAAGGAAACTAAGAAAATTTGACCATTTATGTATAGATAAAAAGACAAAGACAATTCATAATTATGACTAAAATGATTAAGTTAAAGATCCATCTCATCACCAACTGATGATAAACATATTTCTACGAATAACAATCAAATAAATAAATACTTATCCTATAAAATTAATAATCACATAAATAAACATTACTTCAAGAAACCATCAAAAAGCTACAAATTAGAGGCAAACATCAATTGGGTATAAGAGATAAGTAAGTAAGAATGAAGATAATGAAACTAAACTAAAATTTAATGCAGAAAAAAAAATCTTTATATAATAGATATTATGACATCCACAATCACAACCATACACGTGGCACAAGGAAAATTTTTCACAAATAATAATATATATACCCATGTGCACATACATTGATTACTACTCAATGCAGTCATTACACATGGCTAAGTTGTTCATAAGATTATGTACAAAATGCAAAATGTCTCATGCTAATGAGGATGGGGTATGATTGCACTAAGCTCATCTCTGGCCCACCTGAGATCACTATCAAATGCGAACTTCAAACTTTATCTAACTATATCCTGAAAAATATAGATGCAAAGGGGTGAGCTTGCTACTTCATAAGTAATTACTAATATAATTATATATATCAACTTCTCAAGAACTAATTAAGCTAAACATTAAGCTAACTTGTACACCAAGTGTCTAAAAGCCAAATATTTAAGCATAAAAAAAGTGTACCATGATTGCAAGCTTGAGAGTTTTAATCATAATAGGAAGTTGAGGCCAATTAAGAACTAAAAGAATAAGCCAACACTAAAAGTCAAGTGCCCCTCACGGTCTGCCAAAAGACATTGGCGATCACTAGTGACTGGTGATCGTAAGCGTCCCTGGCTACATTGATCCACTGGCGAATGCCAGAGGGTGGCGAGTGCTAGTGGCTTGATTCCTGCTGCTGACATATCAATTTAGACTACGTAAAGGCGAATAAAAAGGGGATTTTTAGGGTTATTCTAGAGGAATAGGAACATCATAATTTCAACAATTTATCACCTCAATTCCAACCACTCTCTTCTATCAAACATATACCAATCATATACAGAAAGTATACTAAACATATACAGAAAGTATACTAAACATATACAAAAAGTATACTGAAAATATACACATCCAATTCACATAAAAGCCAAAATTCACGCATTCATATGTAAACATGAACTCAAAGAACACATATCAATTTCCACCATTTGGTATACAACCGAAACTATTGTCACACAATTACCTCACACGTAGCCAATTTTGGATTATTCTTCATAATCACATTTCCACAAGTGGCCACATACTGAGACTAGCTGCCCAGCTCAGTCCCAGATCTCACGCACATATATTAATTTTAGGTAGCTATCCGCCCGGCTCAGCTTTTCCATATCTCACAATTAAAATTTCACATGTGGCCACTACTGAGACTATCTGCCCAGCTTAGTCTCAGATTTCACTTTCACACGTTAATTATGGTTAGCTATCCGCCCGACTCAGCTTTCCCATATCTCACATTTAGTGGAGGCTATCCGCCTGGCTCAATTTCCACTATCATATGTATATTCACATTTCCACACAATCATTTAAAATTCACATATGTGTACATCATTCATATTCCAATAGCTATACTCAAATTCACAACACATTTAATCATAAGTCTCAATATCAATACATCTCATTTCTTGCTATATCAAATGACTTACACAATCCAAAAATAGTAATACAACTAATATATATACAAGAGAACCAATATATATATTATATTAATAATTACTTACCAAAAGTACTTTCAAACTCTCTTTAATGGAGAAAAAGCTTAACTAGTTAATGGTGTCTCCTTTGTCCTTTCCAACTTCTACACATAACCATACATCAATCTCACATAGCAAACATTATACTTGCACCCAAACTCAACTAGGTGCAACTTAATGCTCTAAATTTGATATATCCAAATGATAAATACACAAGTCCAATGACTATGATTTTTATATTAATGCTAGTGTTTTGAATCTACTTTCAATTCTAATTGGAATTATACAATTGGGACATGTATAGAATTATTTAGGGATAACAACCCCGTAAGTCCTAAACAGAGTACAGTTTTTTCAATTGAGTCCTAGAAGAAAAATATTTTACAATCAAGTCCTAATAGAAATAAAAATGCCCACCGTTAGTCCTACTCCGTTAACTATAACAGAACATGCTGACGTGGGCGACAGGTTGCACTCCACTTTGCCACCTCAGCTGCCACGTAATGGAAGTTGGCCTTGTTGTGCGCCACGCTGTCATTGGTGCCACGTCAGAAAACCACCACTTGAGAAAGTAGGGTTTGTGAAGGACTTTTTAGAGAAAAAGACAATCATCCATCAT
>CATIWO010216241.1:0-10025 GCA_949673435.1 Macaranga tanarius
TCTGTGTTATTATCGTGTCTTGACACGACCCGTTTATGACACGATGACACGAATTGCCAGCCCTGCTTTGAACCTAGCATTGAGAAGAAAATAAGCAATCCATAAATAAATGAAGACAATGCTCACCTAATTGACTACACAACACACAATCATTAACAACATTAAAACCCTTAAGAAAAAGTCATTCCCTTATTGGTAAATAATCATTACATAAACGCCACATGAAAACCTTCATCTTTGGTGAAATATTGAACTTCCAAATCTGTCTTCAAAAAAGCTTTGAACGATCATCAGTGAAACCCATATTGCAATCCACAACCACTCTATATCCAGATTTCACCAAATAAAAACCACACTTACTAAAATGCCAAATACAAATATCATCCCGAATGACTGACCCACCTAGCATACTAAAGATAACCTCAACATCATTGGGCAAGAACAGTTTCCTCAATAATTCAACATTCCACTCATATGAGCCTGGTATCCAAAGATCACAAACACGCAAATCCTCCATACTATCCATTACACATGAAACATGCTTAAAACCATGATCATTAATTAACCAAGGATCTCTCTACACATTAACTAGCTGCCCATTTCCAATTCGCCATTGAAAACCCTTTAATAGAATGGGTTTTGCATACCATATACTTCGCCAAACAAGACTTGGATTAGACCCTAACTCAGCCTTGAAAAACTCCTCGCGTAGAAAATATTTAGATTTGATGATTCTGTTAACAAGAGTACAAGGACAAGTAACAAAATGAAATACTAATTTGCCCACTATAACAATATTAAAAGAGTGAAGATGGCGATAACCAAGGCTCCCAAATTCCTTCCTATCACAAAGCCGATCCCAATAAGCCTAATTAATACGTTTTTAATCTGCAGCCTTAGAACCCCACCAAAAGGAGTTCATCATTCTTTGTAATTCATCACACAAAGACATCGACAATAAGAAAACACTCATACAGTAAATAGGGATAGCTTATGCAACAAATTTAAGAAGAATTTCCTTATACACTTGTGACAACAACCTACCATTCCATCTAAATAACCTCTGCCATAGTTTAGATTAAAGAAAACTGAAAACATATTTCTTAGAGCAACCAATTAAAGATGGCAAACCCAAGTAACGACCAGTATTAAGAGGATTATACACATGAAGAACATCCATTATATATTTACTCACATCATCATGCATATTTGAACTAAAGAAAATCCCAGACTTTTTAAAAACAATAGCCTAGGTAGAATCCATTTCATACCTGGATAGAATAGAAGACATAACTTGACACTCTTCCTTAGTAGATCTAAAAAAGAAGAAGTTATCATCAGCAAACAATAAATGAGATATTAGAGGGGCACTTCTACTAATTCTACAACCATGTAAAAGGCCACTTCTCTCTGCCTCATTGATCAAACTTGATAAACCTTTAGCACATAAAATAGAAAGATAACGCGACAAAGGGTCACCTTGACGAAGACCTCTTCCAAGGAGAATAAGACCCACTTCCACACCATTAACCAGAGCATGATATCGAACTGAAGATACACATAACATCATCCAATTTATCCATTTAGCATTAAAGCCTAGTTGGGACATCACAACTCGAAGATAAGACCATTTATCTCGGTCATATGCTTTGCTAATATTAATTTTAAAAGCAACCTCACCCTTCTCATCTCGAGTCTTCCGTTTTATAAAATGAATCACTTTAAAAGCCACTACCACATTATCAAGAATAGACCAGCCAAAAACAAAAGCACACTATTCCTCAAAAATAATGTGGCAAGACATTCTTCAAACGATTCGTTAAGACTTTAGCTATAATTTTTTATAGGATATTATATAAAGATACAGGACAAAAATCACGTATAGTGACAGGATTATCAACCTTAGGGATCATAGTAATGAGAGTCTTATTCGGATCCTATGAAAAAGAACCATTTTCTAACTAAGAAGTGCAAGTAGAACACAATTCGATACCTAATGATGGCCAAAAATGGTGGAAAAAAGTTGAATTTAGTCCATCAGGACCCGAAGACTTATCTAGGTGCATCTGAAAAATAGCTTTTTGAAATTCATCAAAAGTAAAAAGAGAAATAAAAAGAGCATTATCTGCATCAAACACACTCCTAGTTAGATAACTTACATCTAGGCTATAACAAACCCTTAACCTGTAAATAAATGGGAAAAATAATATTGAACAATCATAGAAAGACCTTGAAGATCCTCTTTACTTACTCCATCATCATCTAACAGAGTAGTGATTCTATTCTTTCGACATCTAACCAAAGCCACTGCATGAAAATACTTACTGTTTCTGTCCTCATCAACCAACCAGAAATTTTTAGCCCGTTGATGCTAATAAGTTTCTTGTTGACTCAATAGATTATTTAGTGAATTATACAAATTCAAAACTCAATCCTCAGAAGCAGACATAGAGGACAACATAGCAGAATTTAACTCTTATTTAACCTGCTGAATTTTAGTTTTAAATTGTCTTCAAAAATCATATGTCCAACATTGCATAACCTCTGTACAACTAGAGAAGTGATTCACAAAAGAATTTCCGTTGGACAAAAGCCACGAATTCTTTACCACTTCACAAAACTCAACTTCTTTAAGCCAAGAGTTTTCAAATCTAAATTTCCAACCTTTCATATCATGAATACGAAACTCAGTTTGCAACTTTATAGGATGATGATCTGAAACTGATGCAAAAAAAAAAAAGTTAAGTGAGCACTAGGGAATAAATTGAGCCAATCCTTAGACACCAAATATCTATCAATCCGTTCTTCCACAAAAGACGCCGAACCTCTTCCCCTTTCCCATGTAAAACCATAATCATCCAAATTCAAGTCCCTAAGATCATAATCAAGAATAGCTTGTCGAAAACCTCTAAAAAGCCATTATGGATGCTGACTTAACATGTCGTTAAAATCCCCAATAACACATCATGGCAAGCTGGATTGAGTTCGCAATGCTAAACACATTTAAAAAATATATATAAATTATAAAGGATAAAGTCATTTTAATATGAACGCTTAAAAATTTCTATTAGAATTTATTTGTTGTATAATTAACTAAATAAATTATTTTGGCAAATAAGAAGGCCAACTTCTAACTTAATGGAACTTAAATTCTGCAGCCATAAAAACTATATTTCTTACTGTTGTTCCACCACCTATAACATGTATAACTTTTCCTCTCTCTTTGTCCCCCGTTGTCTCATGTTCATTGTCTTCCTCTTTTTTTTTTCTTTTATTGATTTGGGTGATTTTTGGTCAATTTTTGATTGAAAACCACCCAGATTCTTTATTTTCTTTATGAAATCTTGTTGATAAATAATTAAATTTGAGCTTAAAGCTCAATATTGTGGATTTATCCCATTTTGTAGTTATTTTTTTGTTTGTTTTATTATTTTTTACTATGGAGGTGTTGGTACTGTTCAAAGATCCAAATCTATTTCTATGTTTGAGCAAGATATGATTTCTATTTTCAGGTTACAGAAAATTGATAATATTATCATCAATCCCTCTGTACAATCTGTACAAATTAGTGTTGTTGAATTTTTCTATAGAGGAGGTTCAGAATTCATTATAAACAAACGATTGATTTTGGTTTTTTTAGTTTTGTCACTACTCATAGAGTTTAGCAATTTACTATGAATTGTATTTTCACAATAGACCAGTCTTAATATGCATGTTACCTTCGATCAATGATATATCAATTTCAATGTTGTTCAAAAAAAAAAACAATAATAACATGGATTATATAGGTCCTGTCCTTTGTTTTGCACAATGAGTGATGTGATAAGTGTGTAGTGAGTGCTCTAAAGAGAGTGCAAAAATTTATTTGAGATTTTGGGGCTCATAGCATATGAAAATTTATCATTCTGCATGTGAGTTTTGTTAAAGTTCTCACTGGGTTTACCATATTATTCACAGAGTCACTAGGTTTTGCTCAACATTTTAGTATTAACAAAAAAATTATGCAGTCCGTGAAAATATATAATTCTCTATTATGTAATCTATCACTATATATATTTTAATTATTTGATTTGTTCTTAATAAAAAAAAAATAGAAAACATGTAACCTTAATCTAGATGCACTTACATCATATATTCTTTTACAGATTGACTTTTTCTTTGTAATATATTCTCTATGTAATAGAATATTTGGTTTTCTATAAAGGCATAGAAATTGAAAAATGTATATATACACTTGTTGAATATTTTACACATATTGCATATATTCATGTTTTATCATTGTATATATTCTTTATCACTCGTTGACTCCAAATCTTTCATATCTAATGAATCTTTTATAAAATTATTGCCCCAACTGCCTACACTAATTCAAACAATTACTAACGATATCCGCTATAATTGTTTGATAAGTGAATAATATTAATAACGGATCATTAAAATATAAAAATTTATATTACACTTTTTTTTTAGCTAAATATGTTATTCACGTGTCAAACAAGTAAAAATATATAATAAAAAAATTATTTATGCCCAATTGAGAAACAAATTTCTATCAGTATTATTAAAACTCAAAAGAGTGGAGATAGTTATATTCTACCTATTTATATTTTTGCACTACACCTATAATAAATAATATACATATTTTAATTTGAATTTTTAAAATAATATTTTTCTATATAAAATATTCATATATAACAATAAAAAATTTCATGCAAAATCTTACTTAATTAGACCGTCTAAAGCCGGGATATTTTATGGGAAATATACACAAATACTCCTTTTTTTTTTACTTTTATAACTGAAAACTTAAATACCTCAAGTTTTTATAAATTACCTCCGTGTCCTATATTTATTACCTACGTGCCCTTTTTTTTTAATTTCTTTCGTGTCTTTCGTCATTTCTTCGTTCTTCTCTTCTGTTGGTTAGCAGTGTTTCTTTTCTCTTATCTATGCTCAGTGTTAAGTCTATGCTCAATGCTTGTAGCCGGGCTAAGTGCAAAGGAGGTTTCTTTCTTTTTAAGAGAAATTCCCCTCCTTTCCTTGGTTTTCTCAGCAACCAAACAGAGTTCGAACACATGTTTTTTTTTTTAAGAACATTTATAACCGAGTTCATTATTATTGTTATTATTATGTGTTTAGGTATAGGGGGAGATGAGCTGTATACCGAGCTATGGAAGGCGTGTGCAGGTCCACTGGTAGATGTCCCAAAATCTGGAGAAAGAGTTTTCTATTTTCCTCAAGGTCACATGGAATAGGTTTGTGCTTTTGATTCTTAATTTTTTTATTAATCTTGTTGATTTTCATTGTTTGCCTTCGGATCCAAATTTGCTTTCTCTTATGAAGAGGATGTGGTTTCATGGTTTCAAAGCCTCAATTTTTACGTGGGTTTGATTTAATTATCTGCAGCTGGAAGCTTCAACAAATCAAGAGAACTGACTCAACACATTCTAAAGTTTAATCTTCCTTTTAAGATCCTTTGCAGTGTTGTTCACATTCAACATCTGGTATACTATTACTCATCTTAATTTTAAACTTTTTTTCTTTTTTAAATTCTCTTGCTGCCTTTTTTATTTTTATTTTTCATGTTTGTTCAATTCATAGGTTGAACAAGAGACAAATGAGTTTTATGCTCAGATAACCTTGCACCCAGAACACGATGTGAGTAACAATTTTCTATTTTTTAATTTATTTTATGTAGTGTGTTTTTGTGTTTAATTTACAAAATGGGAATTGGGTCAAAATGAATTCTTGCTTTCTGTTTAGATGAGATGAGATTTTAATTAAATTATAGATAGTGTTTTTCATTTTTAGTTTTCTCTTCAACTTTATTTAATCATTGTATTTTTTTTTTTTGAGAATCGAAAGGTTTTCAAATATTCCTGCTCCAGCTCCTACAATTGAGGATTTGATGCATTTGTGCCAGGAGGGTAAAGTTAAGGAAGCTATTGAGTTGATGGATAAAGGGGTCAAAGCTGATGCCGGGTGTTTCTCTTCATTATTTGAGTTGTGTGGGAAATTTGAGGATGCGAAAAAGGTGCATGATTACTTTTTGCAATCTACTTGTAGAGGTGACCTCAAGTTGAACAAAAAGGTGATTGAAATGTATGGGAGATATGGTAGTATGACTGATGCTAAGAGAGTTTTTTATCATATGAAATATAGGGATATGTGCCTGGAGTGGTATTTTTTTATTTTTTTATTATTTTTGTGTTTGTTGCTTTTTAGTTTACTTTTGGTTTCTGATCTTATTTTTTGTACTGTTTTAATTTTTTATCTTGTGTTATTTTATGTTAGGTGGAGAAATTAGTTGATGATGTTATTGATCATTGTGTTGAGGCTGCTAAGTCTGTTGGCGTTATTGCTGAGATTAGAAGTGATTCTTGTTTGGTATATGTTATTTATACTACAGATTCATTTTTGCATCTTTATGGTTTATTTTTAGATTCTGATTTTGTTTGTGATTTGTTATTTTTATGTTAGGATGAAAAAAATATAGAAGACGATTCAATTGATATTGCTAATATTATCAGTAATGCAGTTAGAGCTATTGGAGCTGTGACCGGTGAACTTGTATATTTTTTTTTTGTTTTTTTATTTTTTTATTTTTGATTTGTATTAGTTGAGTTTATTAGTTTTACTTTGGTTACTTTTTAGTTGATTTTTGGTCTTTTGATATGCTTTTGTATGATTATTTTTATTTTTTATTTGTATTAGTTTAGTTTATTAAATTTATTTTGGTTGCTTTTTGGTTTCTAATATACCTTTATATGAATTTTGTATGATTTGTGTTTGGTTGAACTTTTTGATAAAAGTGAGGAAAAAGGTGATGGAGGAATTGAATGCTTTTAACACTAGTGTTGACAAGAAATATAATACCGTATTTGTCTATTTAAGGATGATGTTTGACAAATTTGGAATTCATACTATTGATGGTGATGATGATGAGGTATGGTATATTGTTTTGAGTATCTTTTATTTATATTATACTTCTTTATTCTTTTATTTTTTTTTTGTTTTTAATTTGTGCTAGTTTAGTTTATTAGTTTCTTTTTAGTTGATTTTTGGTTTCTGATATACTCTATATGATTGTTTTTATTTTTGACTTCTATTAGTTTTGTTTGTTAGTTTCCTTTTGGTTGCTTTTTAATTTATTTTTGGTTTCTGATATGCTTTTTGTATGATTATTTTTATTTATATTATTTTTAGTCTTTTAGTTTTCAGTTAGTTTATTTTTTGGTTTATTTGTGGTTTCCGATGTGGTTTTATATGGTTATTTTTGTTTTTAATATCCTAAAAATACAGTCATATATGCGAAATAAATTGAGAATAAACTAAAAAGAAATGGATTTTTCATTATGTTTTTGGTAGATTTCTAGATGTGTTTTGATAATAAACCGAAGGTAAACAAAAAGGTATTCGAATTTTCATTGGTTAATACTTGTACAATTGCAGCTTAGCATTTCATATACCAAAAAGAAATTAATAGGAAACTAAAAGTATTCAAGATATAATTGTCTGTGATGATAGTAGTACAAAAGATGCTGGTGATGGTGTTAGGAAGGATTGTGATCCTTCTATTACTGATGTTTCATGTGATAAAGTTATTGATGTTACAGATGTGTCTGGAATGATATTCTAATTTAGAAGGAATTGAATGCTTTTAAAGCTACTGTTGATAAGAAATTTGATACCATATTTGTCTGTTTAAGGATGATGTTTAACAAATTTGGAATCCGTGCCACTGATGGTGATGGTGATGATGATAAGGTATGGTATATTATTTTGAGTATCATTTGTTTATATTGATTTGTGTTAGTTTAGTTTATTAGTTTCTTTTTGGTTTCTGATATGTTCTATATGATTGTTAGTTTAGTTTATTAATTAGTTTCTTTTTGGTTTCTGATATACTCTATATGATTGTTTCTGTTTTTTATTTGTATAAGTTTAGTTTGTTGGTTTCCTTTTGGTTGCTTTGTAGTTTATTTTTGTTTTCTGATACGCTTTTTGTATAATTGTTTCTTTTCTTGATTTGTATTAGTTTATTTTGTTGGTTTTCTTTTAGTTGCTTTTTGGTTTATTTTTTGTTTCTGATATGCTTTTTGTATGATTATTTTTTATTTGTATTAGTTTAGTTTTTTAGTTTTCATTTAGTTTCTTTTTTTGTTGATTTGTGATTTGTGATATGCTTTTTTTGGATAATTGTTTTTATTTTTGATTTGTATTTATTTAGTTTTTTAGTTTCAGTTTGATTGCTTTTTGGTTGATTTTTGGTTTCTGATTTTGTTTGTCATTTATTTTTTTTATGTTAGGATGAAAATAATATGGAAGACATTTAAGTAAATTTTTTTGTTGTTAAGGATGAAGATGTAGGTGCTGATGCAGGTGGGGATGAACAAAAAGAAATTAAAGAAGTTAATGAAGAAGAGGAAAGTGATGAAGAAAATGAAGTTGGTGAAGAAATTAAGAATGATTAAGGAGGTGTTAATGGTGGCTCTGCTTCTAATGTAGAAGATAAAGATACAAAAAATGATGATAACAGTAGAAAAGATACTTTTATTTGAAATTTATTATATTTAAGTTAGGATAAAAAGAATATGGAAGACGATTCAATTGATGTTGCTAATGTTATCAATAATGTAGTTAGGGCTGTTGAAGCTATTGGTGGTGAACTTGTATTTTTTATTTATATTAATTGAGTTTATTAGTTTCTTTTTGGTTGCTTTTTAGTTGATTTTTGGTTTCAGATATTCTTTTGTATGATTGTTTTTATTTTTGATTTGTATCAGTTGAGTTTATTAGTTTTATTTTAGTTTTTGATATTAGTTTTTATGACCAAAAAAAATATCTTACCTTGATAGAAGGCTAAGAAACCAATTGCAAAGGGCCCACAAGAAGAAAGAACATTTTCATAATATTCTTGTAATACTTTAACATTTCAGAAACCAAAAATATTGTATCAAAAATATAAAATATATAGAAATTATTCTAAATATGATCTAAAGATTGAAATTTTCTTGTACAAATAATCAAGAACTTGATATTAACTTATTTTTTATAACAAATAACTAAACCAACCATAATAATAAAATAAAAGAGCTCAGTCACTGCTGTTAACTCTCTCTTCCCTGGACTAACATTGTTCAAAATTAAGTAGAACAAATAACACACTCTAACCAAGTTTTTTGCTGGCGGAGTTCAGTCTTCTTCTTTTGCCAAAGCCTATCGAGGGCACTGATGGTCTTCGTGTATCAAAAATTTCTTTTCAGACTCAAATTCGAAAAATAGCCATCGAACTCACAATTATATAATAAATCAAAATTGAACCAGTTTTTCATAATGGTCCTCGTGTCACTGATGCAAAAACAATGGAGATTGTTTCCACTGATACAAAAACAGTGGTAGACACTTATGTTGAGGCAGTAGGGGTGGTTTTGATCTCCAATTGGTGCAACGAATTCACCGGCAACGAAAGCTTCTCCAACAGCCGAGGGAGCAACTGAGCGTATCATAAACCAAAAAGAAACCAATAGGAAACTAAAAGTATTCAAGATTTAACTATCTTATATATGCAAAATAAACTAAAAATAAACCACACAATCAAACTTGTCTCAATCTGTCTATAAATAAAAATCCAATTTCATTAAATAATCTAAATTGAAGACCCTCAAATCAAACTTTACAAAAGACAGACTATAAATACTAGAATATTAAAGTCACCATCCGATACCCATTTCCCCAAAATCAAGTTACAAATACAAGTGAAGAGCTAGACAATAATCAGAACCTGGAAAGGACCCACTAAAATTCAACAAATACCAAGTACCTTGAAGTCTCTAAAACACTCAAAATTGAAGAAATGCAACCCGTCCGATTTCCATTATAGAAGGCCGACAACCTAATCATTGTGGCTATTCTGAGGATGAGTTTGATTTATCCTACTCCAACACAAATGAAACAGTGCTTGAACTGATGGATTCTTGGAAAATCTACATCAAGAAGATTGATTACCAATTTCAAGTGATTCA
>CATIWO010216273.1:0-26500 GCA_949673435.1 Macaranga tanarius
AAAAATGATGCTAGATGTGTAGAGAATTATCAAAAATCTCCCAAAGCCTCTCCAAAGCCTCTTCTCTTCTTCTCCTCTCAAAACTCTCTACAACTCCCACACAAATAAAATACACACACATAAACATATAAAATATACACATAAAATAAATCCACCAATTAAAAATCACCATTTGCCCCCCTCTAAGTCTCCATTAATTATTACTCACTAACATAATATCTTAATAATAACAATAATAATAATAATATAGATAATAACAATAATAATAATAATATAGATAATATAAACTATTACTCTTAATAAAATAATAATAAATACCCCCAATCTCTATACACCCTTAACAATCTTGGATTATTACACAATAATTCTTAATTTTCTTATGTGACAAATGACTCCAACACTTTCTTTACAATTGAGTCCTTCTCTACCACATGTACATACCCAAGCTTACATGCCATCCATAATACTACTCCACATGTCATGAAAATTATTAACATGAACATTACTTTCTGAAGTACGGATGTTACATTAATAATTGCTTATTGAGTCGCAATCTCATTCATTTGCAATTGTGATTTTCAGGTTAGTTAGCCTAGCTTGAAGTACTTGTTTTAGACAAAGCTTGAAGCTTGGTCTTAGTTGCGAACTCAGGTGGGACAACAGCGTGCTTGATGATAACCTTTCCATCCACATGAGTATTTCATCATTTTAGCATTAAAGATTTTGTAATAGCAAAGTATTATTTTTGTATACTGATGTAAAGTTTGTATAAGCTAATACTTAAATATATATACAAAGTAACTTTTCATTTAAGAAAAAATTTATTATTCATATTTTATTTCATTAATCTGGACACATGTATGTGGTACCTGGAGGGTGCTACAGAAGAAGACCCAACCAAGAAAAACAAGAACAAGAAGAAGACCTAGCCAAGAAGAAGATGCAAGGCATAAGAAAAAATCCAAAAGCACTATAAAATATATAAAAACACAAGGATAGACAAGGAGGGGGGTGATTTTTGGTCCTAAAAGGACCAAAAATACCCAAAACCATAACACAACCAACGAAAAAAGAAGAAGGCTAGGAAAGGGAAAAGTGAGAGAAAAGCTATGGAAAGGCTATCAAGGCTATTCCCATTTTGCAACTGAAAAAAAAAATTGAATTTAATGATTATCCTTTCTAAGAAAACAAAATTCAACTAAAATTAATGCATATTTTTTCAAAA
The DNA here is from genome assembly GCA_949673435.1 of Macaranga tanarius. Lineage (NCBI taxonomy): Eukaryota > Viridiplantae > Streptophyta > Magnoliopsida > Malpighiales > Euphorbiaceae > Macaranga > Macaranga tanarius. Next base: position 1,226 of record CATIWO010216273.1, read on the forward strand.
TAAGAATTTGGTAAATTTAACCAAATTAAGAGTTACACTTTTTCAGTACATACTGAAAATAACTTTAAACACTAAAAGATGATATTTTTCCAATAAAATATAAATAATAAAACACAATAATAAAATAAAATATTCTCCCATAGATACCATAAGAAAACTTTCATTTTTTTTGACTGGTACTGTAACATCCGTGTCCTTAAACCGGATTATTTTGGATTAATGATAATTAAGAAATATTATTTATATTAAATAATTATTAATTGGAGTTAATGGTCATTATTTTGAATGGATGATTATGAAATTGATTATCTTGTATTAAGTTGATATTAAATAGAGGTTGATTATGTGGTATTAAATTGAAGTTGTTAAGAGTTAAAATATTATTGTTGTGGGAATTAATAAGAATAATGTTGATTTATGCTATATAAGGTGAATAGAGTTTTGAAGAATGAAATTGAAATGAAAGTAAAGACTAAGTTGTAACAAGAGGAAGTGGATGAGTTAGAAAGAAAGAAAATGAAAGAGAAGGGAGTGAATATGAGAAAAAAAGGGGAAGCTGTTAGTTGCTACAAAAGAAAATATGGGGGAAGAAGAAGAAAAAGGAGGAAGAAGATGGAGATAGCAGAAGAAGAAAAAGTGAAGGATAAGAAGAAAAGAAGAGGTGGTCTGAAGCTTAAGGAATTCGGATTTAACAAGAATAGCACAAATTTCTACTGGAGAAAGTAGTGAGTGGCCATTAAACTTGAGTTTTTGTTCAAATTTTTGTTTAATTTAAATTTGAGTTTAAGTATATGAATTTGAAGTGATGTTACTTCGTTATCTGATTTGCATTATAACCTTAAAAGCTCATTATGTGAATTAAGAATTTAATAAATAGTATTATAAGATATAATTGAGTATTAGTAGTTAATTATAAGATAAGGTGTGACAGACTGACAGGTATATCAATTACTGATGCGACGAATGAGCCGATCAGAGCAAGATCTAAGTATTTTCTTCAAGTATCCACTATTTTTTACACTACACCACCATGATCTACTAACACACATCTCTATTGGACAAATAGAGGACTAGACAACTAAAAAAAACTCAAACAACTAAAAAATATTGTTTAAAGAGATATATCCTCACAAACTTGAGATTAAAACTCTAGTATAGCTAATTTACGCCAACCAAAATAAAAAAAAAAATGTGCGATTTTTTGGTGGTTTTGACAAAAAAAAATCAAGAAACCACCCAAAAACCATGGCAATAGTAAGTATAATTTTGATTTTTGTGGTTTAATTTTATAATGATATTAATTATAATGATGTATATATATATATATATATATATATATATATATATATAGATGTAATTTTTTATTTAAATATTATGTAATTTTTTATGACATTTAAATATATATATTTCATATATTGTACACTTTAATAAATTATCAACTAATATCATTTTTTGTTAAAAAATAAAAACTAATATCATTCTTATCGTATGAACAAACATTAATATAATATTAAATTTAATAATAAATTTATTCTATATATAATTATTTTTAATAATGTTACAAATTTATTTTAAAAAATGATATTTTTCATAATAAAATGAAAAATATATTTAAATTTAGTTTATTATAAGTTCATTATAATTAGTTGAATGCTATATTATTCAATATGTGATTTCATTATTGAAAATTTATATTATTTTAACATAAAAATATAACTTTAAATAATATTAAAGTGTATGAAATATAAAGTACATAAATTTAAAGGTCACTAAAAATAAACTATATAATTAGTTTGCCATAAGACGAAAATATATAATTAAAATTTGAAAGCAATCCCTTCAAAACTAATATGCGGAGTTGACCACAACATTGACTTCGACCATGTTCTTTTATCAGTGTCCTAGCCCTTACCCCATAAACCGGTCGCTAGTTGATCTGATAGGCCTTTGGAAACGTGAGAGCTCATAGGCTCAAAGAGCCCACCCAAAAGATAAAAGCCTATAATTCTCAAAAAGCTTTAATAAAAAATCGTGAAAAAACAAAAGATAAAAATATCACAAATAATTAAAGTCAAATAAAATATTTTAAAAATATAGTGATTTTTTTTCTTCTAATATATGCATGTTTCAATTTTATGATATATTATTTTTTTTTTCATTTTTATGTTATTTGCTTTCTGTGGTTTTTTTTTTTTTTACGTTATTATTCTTCCTCTCATATTTTTATCATTTTATCCTCACAAACTCAACATTGATCATTATAATATATGTAAAATTAATCTTACTAGCAATAAATTAATATGTTCGATAAGAAGTCTTTGCATGTATTTATTGAATAAAATAAACTCATAGATTTTTAAATTCATTTTTTTTTATCTCAAATCTTATAAAGTATCACTTTTCTATTATTTTGTGTCTGTAATGCCCTCACTACCATTCACTCAATTAGTACAGATAACAAACGAGTTAATGCTAATAAAGGTATTAATTATAGAATCATGAAGAATCTCTTAACAATAATTTTTTTTTTACAATTTCTTAATACTATAATATTAATCGTTAAATGATGCTTACCTCATACGAACATTTTATAAATGAATACCGTTCATTCTTATATAACTGCATGTATATGTTGGTAGACATTTATACTATATCTTTATTTCAGCTTGAGACAATTCACAATAACAATAATAACAATTTCCTATCATATTTTTTCATAATTAAATACTCCACATGTAAATAAATGGCACAAATCACTTTTAAATAAATAACATCTCATGATAATAATAATCATCCATATCACTACATAACAATCATCAATATAAAAATATATACATCAAATGTACAAAGTTAAGAGTACCAAATGCTAATAAAAATATAACATAACACATAGGTATCTATGGGCATAGCATTTTCCTCTCTCTCATAGTCGAACTCTGGTGGACCCAAACAACACGATGATGATGGTGGCGGTGAACTGACAGCTCCAACCCTCGCCGTACTCTCACAACCTCTCTAGCCACTAGGTTCAACAATATCTCGATGATAGCACAATGAGTGTCTAAAGGCCTACAGCAAAAAGCCTAAAAAGCCAAAATATGCAGATGTGTAATCTGCATCACACCCAGAAGAGGGTGACCTGAACGTTAGTGGAGGTGGCGTATAGGATGCAGAAGATCGTACATATACCATCCAAATGCTCATATCGGATGGCAGACAGAAGGACCTCTGCCCCTATGGGCTGAACCATAATCCGGAACATTAACTCAGCATCAGTATTGTGGTGCACTATATACCGCACAAGAGTCTCGGCCTCGGTGATCTTGTACATCATCGTGGCTCAATATACTGCTATCTCTTTTTCCAGTGTAGATAACTACTTTAATCTGAAAAATTATTTTATAAAACAACGGTGAGTAAATTTCATAAGAAACTACCTAGTGAATAGCTAATGCATATTTAGTTGGAAAACAAAATCTAAAACACTTTTGATATATAATCCGACAGTGATTTCAAAGCTCTTTACTCCTCATAAATGAACACAATATCAAAATAGCCTTTCAAGAAACAATTCTTTATTCCCACATAAACACTTGATAAAAGATTTCATCACATGGGAATTAATTAAATATTCTCATAAATAATACGAATAATAGCATAATAAAGATTATAATTTTCTTTCTCAAAAATTAAATCTCTAAGCAATAAACATCCATTCTAAATCTTTATTTCAATGCAAATTTAACTTTAAACAATTTAAATACAACTGAGGTCAATTTTTCTCAATCCATAAATAATGCAAATATTCTTATAAAAGAATAATTAATAAAATTAAATACTTGGTTGACTTCTTTCATAGCTCATTCTATTCAATTGTGTCAGGAGTTAAGAGTTTTATTCATTGAACACTTAGTATTATTGTCAAGTATATATTTCTCAATTTGTAATCAATACAAATAGTATTCATAAATAATATATTCCCCAAACTCTTATCAGAATTGACAACAATATACAAAAATTGATATTTCTCTCATAATTATCTCAATTCTTTTTCTTATGGCCCACATTGGCTAATTCACATGATCATTCATAAGATTATTCACAATATCTAGTATGCATGCGGTATAACTACAAGGATTTGCTCAAAAAGTACATCTGAATCCTTGCACTGTCCCAAAGACGGTTATAATTCGAGTGGCCAACTCATCTCATATATACATACATATCACCAACCGTTACATTATCATATATATAGCTCAATATAATATTAATATAACATTCATGTCATTAGTAAGGGTATAATTATGTCATTTCAATGTTCATTCATATATGATTTAGTCTCTTTGTATGAGACTTATAAATCTCATGTCATTTCATCTATATGAAGTGTATTTCAATTATTTTTATGTTCTGGTACATTATTTCAATATTCGGTTCAATATACCATTTGAAAAATTGAAGATTTAAGTGAAACGGGTTGCAAAACAGTGTACAAGGGTGTGTGCCTGAGCCACAGAGGCGTGTGCCTTTGTGTAGGGGCGCATGTCTTAGTCACAGAGGCACCCTCCTCTGCTATAGGGGTGCCCACCTCTTCAGTGGGCAGACGCACGCCTGTTCGATCAAGCGTACGCCTCTACACTTATGGAGCACGAAATTCAGAGGAAAATTTGCAGAAATTTTGACCAAAATCTCAAATTAACAACACCAAATGATCGTATATCATGCATAATGCTTCAAAATGTGATCAAGCATAACAGAAACAGTATAAATCATCAGAGATCTAAAAGAAAGCATCAAAATTCAACATTTATCAACCCATTTGTTTAAAAATCAAAACTGAAATGAAAAACCATAAATTCTAGAGCCACTCACTGATTTATCCAGCCAAAATTTTGAAATCGTTACTAATTTTCAGAGAGCTTTCAATCTTCTTTTCTCCTTATTTTCCTTATTTTTTCTTTCTCTCATTCTTCTTCTTTTTCTTCCCTTTTTTTTTTTGTCTTATTCCTCCATACCTCTTTTGCATAACCAACACTCCACCTCCTTTCTTTCCATTTTGATCCCTCATCTTTCCTTCCTTTACTCACAACTTCATTTACTTCCATTTGTTTCAATTACATCTTAACTTTCTTTCAATTTCATCCTTCCAAAAATTCTATTTAATATAACTCATTTATTTCTTTAGTCTCAATAATAATAAAATGACAATAATTTCTCATAATAATCTCAATCTAATATCATCGAATTAAACATACTTAATTATCATTAACTCAATTTAATTCGGTTCAATGACACATATGTTACAGTGTCTACTAAAAATCCACCATTTTACAAATTATTAAGAGTTGTAATAGGTATGTGTTAAATCTCATTCTTTTTTTATTTTTTATAAATTGGTGATTATTTGGTTCTCTTCTTATTCGTCTTTTATTTTATTTTGATTGTTGTTTATATTTTCATTGGTTTGATTTTGAAAAAAAAATTCAAAGGGTTGTTTTGAAATTGTTCGGTGTTATGTATTGTTTATTGAACGTTGTTTTCAATTGTTTTGAGATTATTTTTATGGTGGTTGAAGGGTTATTTTGATGTTATTTCTTATTTTTTAGTTGTTGAATGTTGTTTTTTCATGTTGTTTTAAGGTTATTTTATAGTTGTTGAAGGGTTATTTTTGATGTTGTGTGAAAATATTTTAATATTATTAGTTTTATACTTTGAAAATAAATATATTCAAATTGGTTGTTTTTTAGTTGTTTTTGTGATTGTGTTTTTTTGTTTAGTTATTAAAAGCTGTTTTCAGATTGTTTTAAGGTTGTTTGTCTATATTTTTTTTATTATTTCCAGTTGTTTTTTATGACTATATTTTTAATTGTTTTATTTCTTTAAATATTACAAAAATTTGAGTAAATGAATGAGTTAAAATTTTAAAAGTAAAATATGTGATTTTTTTAATAAATAAATTCAATTAAACCTGAAATGTGGTGGCTTTGTAAAATAGAGGCAAATAGAGCTATTCGAATTGGTTATTCTCATGTTGTTTTGAATTGTTTTTTATATTGTTTTATTATTTTAAATATTATAAACATTTGAGTAAATGAGTAAGTTAAAATTGTTAAAAGTGAAATATATATGTTATAGATTATATTGTATTTGGTTTATTCAGAGGTATTAGAGATTATGTGTTATTAAAATTTACTACTGGTGGTGTAAATAAGAGAGGTAATTGGTAGTTGAATTTTTAATTTGAGATTTGTATTTCACTCATTTTTATTTGTTGTTATATTTGAAGCATTATTTTTTTTTTTGTGGAAAATTTTAGTTTTGAAAAAAAGTCAACCATATTTTTAAAAAGTTTTTCCATTTTTTATTTTTTTGACAATAATAATAACTTCATTCATAAAAACCAGCAATACATTGATAAAAACATTGATATAAATCCGCTAAAACCATTAAAGAATGAAACTGTAAAATATTCACATATCTAAGGTTAATAACATAATAAATCGGCTCAAAGCATACACATTTAAGATTTCTATAATGACTATAATACATACGACTTAAGTGCTGCAACATATTAACAACTATAATTGGATATGATATATTTGTTGAATTGAATATGCTTTGTTTATCTGAATTGCCCACACACACAAATGCCGCAACAAGATGGCAAAAACCAAATACCACAATAAGACGGCGAAACCATAAAAACAAACAATAATAAACCTAGATCTATGTGGAATACCCATTTATTTTAGAATTTAATTGATAAAAAAATGGATAGATGAGTGATTTTAGGCAAAAAAAAAAAGGCCAAAAATCATCCATATCTGCTAACAAAGATGAAAAGTAAGAACAAGAAAAGAGAAAAGGAGAGAGGAAGGCTAGAGGTGTGTTTACTTTGAGAAAACTACTCCAGTTTTCTAGAAAATTTTTCAAAATGAAAATAGAAAATAGGAATTTGTGTTTACTTTGGTTATTTTCATAAAAATCTCACTTGAAAAGTATTTTCACTATTTTTCTAATTTTAAAAGAAAAGTGAAAAACAAGTTTTTCTTATTTTCTAAATTTTCCTTATTAAAATTATAAACTGAAAACTTTGTATTTTCATTTATAACAAGTAAACATATTTTATAAATTTTATATGAAAATGAAATTTTTTTATTTTTATTAAAAATTAAAAAATAAAAATAAAAAATAATTATCTGGAAGCAAACACATCATAGGTTTTTCGTTTTTGATTTCTTTATTATTATTATTCTGGTAAAAATCCCAAAACAAAATATAAGTAGAACCCATTGGATCGAAAGATAGCCGCAACCCATGGCATTTCCATTAAAAGGGCTGAGCCCAAAAGGAAACAATAATTTAGCCATTACAATTATTTATTCGGCCATTGAAATTCTATCGAGCAATTAACTAGAAATAAACTTTTTTTTTTTTTGGAAGAAACCAGAAATAAACTTTAGATTTACAAATTTACCTAATTTATTCTGTATAGATCGATTGGTTAAATATTTTTTTTAGTTGGAACAATTTCAGTATTTATTATATCTAAGTGTACCAAAAAAGAATCAATAAAATGTTTTTTTTTGTTTTACACGGTTGAACCGAGTAATTAAAGTTCAGTAAAGAAGTGGACATGCCATAAAAAAAAAAACAGTAGCATGCCACCGTGGCGATCCGTGGAAATCAGATTCTCAACCATTGGCAAGAAACCAATCAACGGTTCAAAACTGCTAGTAGCAGCGCTTGCTAGAAACATGAAAATTTCAACTTCCTGCTTAGAAACCTATTCCTATTGGCTAACTCCCATTGACACGGATCCGATCCGTGTCACTAATGATTCTAGCCGTCCATTGCACACACAATCCACGGTTCAAATTCTCTCTCCCGCCAACCTCAGTCCAAAATTTCAGTACCGCAAAACAAAAAAATTAGAAATTTTTGAATGCGCGCTTCGACACACCCACTCTAATATAAATAAACCCCCAAATCCCACCAAGTTTTATCGCAATCTCTACAATCAAACAAGCATCAAACATCCGTTTCTGCATTTCTACAATCAATTTATTTGAAATGGCTCGTACCAAGCAGACTGCAAGGAAATCCACTGGAGGAAAGGCTCCAAGGAAGCAGCTGGCAACAAAAGCAGCCCGCAAGTCTGCACCAGCAACTGGAGGTGTGAAGAAGCCTCACCGTTTCAGGCCAGGAACCGTTGCTTTGAGGGAAATCAGAAAGTACCAGAAGAGCACTGAACTTTTGATCCGAAAGCTCCCTTTCCAGAGGCTTGTGAGAGAAATCGCTCAAGATTTCAAGACTGATCTCAGGTTCCAGAGTAGTGCCGTTGCCGCTCTCCAGGAGGCTGCTGAGGCTTATCTTGTTGGGCTTTTTGAGGATACGAATCTCTGCGCCATTCACGCCAAGAGAGTCACAATCATGCCTAAAGATATTCAGCTTGCTCGTAGGATTAGGGGTGAAAGGGCTTAAGCGGTTGTTGATATTTGTTTAGTAGATGTTTGATTAGAAACTTCTCTGTTTCTATATATCTAGTGAACTATGAGTCTTGTTAGATCTGCTTATTTTTATATTATGTTTAGGCTTTGTTATTAACTAGTCAAAGGTGTAATCTTTCTGGAAATTTAATGAAATGTGAGTTCTATTACAATTCGTGCTCTCTTTTACTGATATGAGATTTGATTTATGTTATTATATTTTTAAAACGAGGTTTGATTTTAGTAAAGTAGAAACAGGGTTAAAGCCCGCGTGAGACCAAAGCTCCCAAAACCGGTCCAACATCTGTTTTTTTGGTTGGCGGTTCAGTTAGGTCCGGTTCAGCCCTTTGTGTAGTATTTTTATATTATATTACCGATTGCGAAAAAATTAGAAGGGCAAAGACCAGAGAGGAGAAGAGAAGACTAGAGAGGAGGGCAAAGGAAGAAGTAGGAACCAAATCAAAAAAGCAAAACTGGAACCAACAAAGTTCAAAGATAAAGAAACCCTATCTCGAAACAAACGGAAAAAAGAAAGTCCTCCTGATATGGAGGACGATCATGGTAGCGGTGGTGGTATTAGCATTGGCGGTGTTTTGGAAACGACAAAAGCTGATAGATCGGTGTGGTTGATGAAGTGTCCAGTAGTCGTTGCAAAGTCATGGCAAAGTCATGCTTCTTCCTCCTCAGATTCTCTACCTGTCGCTAAGGTCGTTCTCTCCCTCGATCCTCTCCGCTCTGACGATTCCTCTTCTCTTCAGGTGCTCCTCTCTTCCAATTGCTTACTTCAGTTTGATATTACTTGTGCTTTATTTACCTCGGTTCTCTTAATCTTCCTGCCGGATTACCTATTTCGACATTTTTCTTTGTGCATCTACTGTTCATCCCACACTTCACACCTTGTGAAAACCCTAATTTTATGTGTTTATTATGTTATATTCACAGAAAACACTTCTGCATTCGAAATTCAAGCTGAGCAATTCAATCCGTGTTGCTCCAATTTGAAATGTTACCATCTAGTAAATCAATTCCTACTTAGCATCCAGCTATTATCACTATGATTACTATCTGCATCTTGTTATTTATTAGCAACACGTGCTCCGTGCTTATTGAATTGCGTATTGACTGGTTCTTGTGTCCAATCAGCTGGTTTAAATTGTTAAGTATTACACATTATTAAAATTGATGTTTGCAGCTGTAGATATGTATTTTCACATGAAATAGTTGAATCAGATTGTTGTAGATACAGATTGCCATGGCCAGCCTTTTACCAGTTTAGGTTCAACATAGATTCCATAGATTGTAAGGACTTATAAAGTGTCTGCGAGCATTTGTGTTATCCAGGCAGCGGAAGTTTATTAGTTTAGTGTTGTTTTCTCTCTGTTTATCACTCTATAGAAGAATATATTTTTCCCATTATTCATTATTTGACACTTCTTTCATGTTTCCTGAATGGTCATTAGTTCACAATGGAGATGGCTGGGACTGAGAATGGGAATGTACCAAAGAGTTATTCTCTGAATATGTCTAAAGACTTCGTTCCTATGTCTGTCTTTTCTGAGACAACTCAAGGTGAGTTTCTGCTTCATATCTTCCAAACATTTTGGAATTGATGTTGTTTTGTTGCTTAACTTTGAGAGTACTGTTGGAGTTTACAACTTACAGAAGAATAAACATGGGGACTTTTTTTTTTTTCATTAAAGAAGAAGAAACTTGGGGACTTTTTTTTTTTACATTACAAAAGAATAAAAATGGGGGCTTCTTTTTTCTTTTTATATGTAAATTTATTAACATACGGCAAAGCACGGTAATTATATTGTTTGGCTGTGAATTCTCATATGTTTGTTTATCCAAGTATTGAGCACTGGGAGATTGAACCCTGAGCTTTCCTGTCTGACTTGCTAAAGTTTTTATAGAAGTTCCTATAAAACATCTTCTTCTTGTTTACTTCGTATTTTTGTTTATTTGTGAGTAATGAGTCTTCAAGATAAAAGTGGGAGCATAATTTCCCTAGTGATTGGGAATGTTAACCCAAAATCGTGCAAATTGGATCCTTTAAATAGATGTATTTTGCACACGTTGTGGTTAATTTGTTATGCTATGCTTTGCACTGTGATATGCACTTTATGGTTTTGTTCTTGTTTATTCCCTTGGCTCTTTCAAAAGTGTAAAACATTTGAATTTATAGGAAGGGTTGCCATGGAAGGAAAAGTGGAACATAAATTTGACATGAAGCCCCATGAAGAAAACATCGAGGAGTATGGTAGATTGTGCCGTGAAAGAACAAACAAGTCCATGATTAAGAATAGGCAAATACAGGTAGGGAATTTGGTTGTCCACTTGTTAATCCATGTTTCATTTCACATGAAACTTTATGTTTTTTTGCTTGATTTGCTTCAAGGTGATTGACAATGACCGAGGAGTGCACATGAGACCCATGCCTGGAATGGTTGGCTTGATATCATCTACCTCCAAGGTATTGATATTTGATAGTCTCTCTTTACATTATACAAGATACGCAAGAACTTGGTGTAGCGTAGTTGCTTTGTGCATTGTTCTATGACTTCCGGAACTAATCTGATTTAATGGAGAAAGAGAATCCATACAGCCGACTCCAATTAATATGGGATTAAGGCTTAGTTGGATTGACTTGAGTTGCGGTTATTTTTGCAAGCGTGTGAATTTATTCTTTGAAGTATAATCCTCCTGTTTAAAAAAGTCCATGGCTTCTTGAGGAACAAGTATTTGTAAATTATATGTCAATATTTGTGGACAGGATAAAAAGAAAACAGCACCAGTTAAACAGTCAGACATGAAGAGAACTAGGAGGGATCGTGGGGAATTGGAGGATATTATGTTCAAGCTATTTGAAAGACAACCTAATTGGGCCTTGAAGCAACTCGTACAAGAAACTGACCAACCTGCGGTGCGCCTTTCTTTTCTTTGTTATGTCTTGGGCATTCATGAAAGACTTTTTTGTGCTTCTTATTAGTTATTCTACCTTGATTTCATGGCGCTAGAACATCTCCTTTGGCTTTCTCCGTACTGTGACTAAATGTAATTTTATAGTCATCTGAGCTCATATGATTGACTGTTGAATGTTGGCTATCAAGAAAAGAAACAAGTGGTTGCATTGGATGTTTTACCATGATATTGTTTTTTTCTGGAAAATCACATTGCAAATTTGGATGGTTTGTTTATGCAGCAATTCTTGAAGGAGATACTGAATGAGCTTTGTGTGTACAACAAGCGAGGAACAAATCAAGGAACTTACGAGCTTAAGCCAGAATATAAGAAATCTGCTGAGGATACAGGCGCTGATTAGTCATCTGATCTTGTTAGTCAATGACTAAAATGTTTTCATGTTTTATTTCCTCTAGACACATCTGATCACAAACTCAAAAGTTAAAATAGAGAAGTTACAAAAGGTTCATAGTGTTTGTTGGGGTGGGTGTTGGTGGTGGTAATGTGACAGTCAGCAACAAATTAAAGAGTTGTAGCTGGGTGAAGGGGTAGAGTAGAGCTGTGGTATTCTTAGCTTGCGGCACTGGATTCTTGACATATGCTGAAGTTGCGTTTGTGATGGCATTGTTAACTTAACCAGCGAAGGCTACTACCACAGGGGGAGTTTATGTTCAATGTTCCTTTTTCTAAGGCATTTCCTAACCTGTGGTATCATAGTTTGTCCAAGTATCCACTATTGGACTTTGAATTTTTATTCTGATTATATACCCTATTGAAAATAAATTGTTTACTTGGCGTTATCTGCTCTTAACAGCATTTTTGTTTATTGTTTTTAAAGTAGGAATTTTGTAATTTTTTTCTCCGTTGAACCTACTCTCAGCTGGAATTAAGATGATGTTATTGTTATGGGTCTTGAGCACCGGAAATTGGGCGGTCCAAGTCTGTTTCCTCTTACAAGAGGCCCATTGAAATTTCTTCTTGTTTTTCCTTTACTGTGACAGGAAAATTTTGGGTTACTTGTAACTATCATTCTTTCTTTGTAAATTTCTCCGCCTCTTCAAAACTTTAAATTCTGAGAGAAAAACACTAGCATATAGGTGTAATGGCTCTCAAATTACCTTTATGTCCCCATTGGTCAATATCACATTACAATTTAGTCGATCAGGTATTATGACTCGTCATCACCGTGATTAGGCGAGTCTGTATACAAGCCATACGTATAATTTAGTTTGGGTTGAGTTCATGTGGAGTGTATGTCTGTATGCCAAGTTTGTATTTCATTAAAGTGAAAAGGTAATAAATGTTTCGCTGTATAAGTTAGATTCATCTATATTTCAGGTGTAGGATAAAATTACATGCCAAGCTCTAATGTCCCAAAAAAAAAAAAACGTTCAGTTGGGCTGTGGACAGCTGTGAATGTGAGTTCCTGAGCCTGCCATCATCTAAAACCAATCCTCAGTTGTAGTATGTTTGTGTGTCTTCTTTTGGATAGTGCTTCTGCAATTAAGTGTATATGTAGACCCAATATTTTTAAAGACAGTTTAAAAATTGAAAAATTCTCATTTATTTCGGAATGTGACACCCATTAAAAATTAAAGCAGGTACGATATAGAAAGCAACTAATTGGCTAGCTAGAGGTCAGTATAAAATTAGAATATTCAGTTTCAAACAAAAAAAAGAATTTTTTTTTTTGTCAAAACATAAAAATTTCATTTATTGAAGTAGAAATTACAAAAAGAACAAATAATTTAACATAAAATATGAAAAAATTCGTTTATCATAAGAACTTGCATATAAATAAAATAAGGCAAATTTGCATGTTAAGAGAAATTTAGCTTAGTTTAAACAAGGTTTTTTTTTTGTTAAAAATCACTTGAAATCTTTACAAGACATATTGACTCCTTAGTCTTGATGATATAGAAGTTTTCATTTTAAATCTTAAAGAGAAAGGGGTGGGGGATAGAGTGTTAAACATCAACTATTTTTTGATTCTTGAGGTCTCTAATCACTCTTACAACACCATATGAATACTAGTTGAAGTGTCACCGGAAAAATGAAAAAAAGTGACCGAAAAAGCTCATATTGTCGACTAATGTCTTGCAATTTCTACTCCATATTCATGATAGATATCAAATATATCTCATACAAACTCATAAAAAATAGACAAAATCAAACAAGTACATCAAAATAAAAGTAAAAATACACAAATTAGTTAAAATTATAACAAGAATATATATATAAAAAAAAAAGAAGAGGAAGGGGCTGTTTTCTGGAGAAGAACCAGCAAGCAGCCCCTTGAAACACACAAAATTTTCGCTCTCTCCAAGTTTCTTTGCCTGACGGCTGCTAGGGCAAAAGTGAATGAGTGTTTACTTGGAGTTGGACAAAGTTTGGTGATCAAAGAAATTAGTATATCGAAATCTACTGCGCATATTGACAGCTCCAAAAGCATATACGTATATGATGCCACAAATAAATAACGCATCTCTCAATGGTAACCACTATCATGCAAAGTAAGAGTCAATATGATATTGAAATAAACATGCTTGATTAGATTTCAATAGATAGATAGCCTTCGGTGGCCACTAGATACATTCATAATTTCAAAAAACCTGTGATGCCATTGCCACTTTTTTCTTGAAAAAATCGTCATCTTTTCTTTTCTTTTCTTTTACATGACATGCTGCTTGTAATGTCAATGTGATCAATTTCTACAAAAATTATTCCATTATGGTCTGTTAGCATGATGCTTTGAAATTGCTTGGAATAAAGCAAATCAACTTCCCTCAAGGCTACTATTATTATGATTGTTCAAGGGCTAAACGACAAAATGTTAGGCTATTTGTAATTGTTATGGATGAAATCTAAAATTTGCAACCAGCGAAAACAACATTTTTTTTTTTGGGCCAAGAAGAAAATATATAGTCATAATGAATACATAACCTCCTGAACTTGTCAGCTTTTTTCACATTGGCACATCAATTTACGTTTTTGCTATTTTAACACCTGAACTTGCCTAAAATGTAATTTTTAAACCAATGTCATCACATTAGCGAATCAACATATGACACGTAGATGTATTTAACTGACCAAAATCTGTAAGAGGTGTTAAATTGACAAAAAGTGGCAAGTACGAGGGGTGATAGATGTATTATATCATTAGATTAGTGTATTTTAGGCAAAAAGCGGCAAGTTCAGGTGTTGAAATGGCAAAATCGTAAGTTGAGGTGCCAAAGTGAAAAAAACTGGTAAGTTCACGGGGTTGGGTATGTGTTAAGCCAAATATATATCTTTACTTAATGTCGGGTGATACAAAGGGAGAGAGTAAGATTGTTGTAACATAACATAATAGCAGTATAATATATATTAACAATCTTGCTTTAAAGAGATACATCACTATAGAAAAAAAATTCAGAAAATAAAATAAAAACAGCTACAATAATACTGATACATTGGTGCCGTATATAGAGGATATGTAATTTAGTAAAGGAGAAAGCCAAAATCTGAAATGGAGTAACTTGATTTCTGGATGGTAAGCCGGAAAAGTGCTCCAGCATCCTCAGCGATTTATTAAGTGTGGCAAAACCCATTTTACAACATAAACCAAAATCAAGAATTTCCTTATAAATCTTCAAGTCTTTTTCTTTTCCTTCATTGATGTAGCCATAGAACCATAATCTTCCTTTTAAACCCACAAAACTCTCATTATGAGAGAGGAGAATCATCACAAAGAATGAGTAAAATAGAAATTTAACCCTAGATCTAGACAAAATATTATTTATTTTAAAAAAAAAAACAACTGAAAAAGAAAAAGGAAGACCGAAATTGGCTAAAAATTGGCCTTCAGCTGGATGAGGATGACCAAAAACCAGAGACGAGTCGAGAAGGGACGTTGGTACAATATTTTTTTTTTGCAATATTAAATTTTGTGCTTTTAATTTTTTTTTATTAACATGTAGCCCTTTTATAAAAATTTTATGATCGTGGGTTCAAAATTTTATCCTCCTATATTAATATTAAAGTATAAAATTAGAGTACACGTCTACATGGTTTTTTTTTTCATATAGTTAATAAATTTTTGTTTAGTTTAACCTTTATAAATCAAGATTTTTTAGGAGTTTCATTAGTACATATATATATATAAATGAAGCTAAAAAATAAGCATTTTTCTGATCTGTCTTAATTTATAAATGACTTTGCTTGAATTAAAGACTATTTTAGAATTGGAATCTAAAAGCTTACAAACCATATAGTGGAGGTTGTTTTCAAGCCTACCGTATTAGGTTAAGACAAACTTAAAGATTCTCCAATATTATTAAGGTAACATAGATATAGGAAGCCATCTCTTTCCATATACGTGAAGGTAATTAGTTAGACGGTATTTGTGATGATAAGACTAGTCATGTGGCAGTGCAAAGCAACCTGATCCTCTCTTATTGACAAGGAGATGTTTCCCTCAGGAAACCATAAGTGTGCGTGGCTTATCGAGTAGATGTTGAATATGCAACAGCATCTTCAAGGGTATATAAAAAAAATGAGCTCTTGTCTGCTGCGAATGGCCACTAATGTGTCGCCCACTGATCCTGCCTCTCAGACCCACGCCAATAAGGGCGATAAAACGATTCTTGAAAACGACCAACTGGGAATCTTCTTTGTCACCTTTGGAAGATTTTCGTCATTTAGAGCAGATTTTCTTCTTAAAGATTCCATTACTATCTTCTCAAAGATTGAAATGAGCGTGCACTTGAACCAATTGATCAACTTGTGCAACACTCTTTGTCAACTTTGGTGCATATTTTGGCATTGGTTTAATTAAGGGTACCCCAGCTAAGGGACCCTTGTTCTTTTCTTTTCCTTTTCAAATGGTGCAAATGTTAATGGAGACTTTGTCACTCTCCCATGGACGTGGATATTTATACACATCGGATTCGGATCAATAAATGAAGAAAGAGATTAAAGATTAGTGTCAACGATGTATTTGAGTATAGAGATACACGTATAAATAGCAGGAGGCAGCAGCTAGCCGTGGTCCATATCCATAGTACATCCTGAGATGAAACGTATGTATATATATATGATACATCCTATTCCTATAAATGGATAAGCTTGACAAATTATTTTTGTAATTTTGGGTCGTTCTTTTTTGTTCCGGTATGAGGCCCAGAAGAAATCATTAGCTGTGAGACTGGAGTTTCTGGTGGAAATTAGGCAAATGCTACAAGATGATTAAGACAGGCTTTGATGCTGTCTAGTTTCATCTGGGGATTTACATGTTCCACGTTTGATGGATGTCTCCTAGGTGTGTTTGAAAGTGAATATCTATTAATTAATGTGCACAGATTAGGAAATCTCCACTGTGGTTTGGGCACATTTGATTCTGATGAGAATATGAAGGCCATAAGCTCTAGTCTTAATTTGCATGAAGCTTGCAAAGAAGTTTTGAGGGGTCAATTTGTAGACATTAGAGATGGGCTGTCCAACCATAGCTAGCCCTTATTCTTTTCAAGGTATAATGGCCGAGTTTACTTTTCCCAAGCTTTGTCCTGTCCTCTGCAGAAGCAGGAAATGCTACTGCAATAATGGCAATGCACTGAAAAAGACACCAAAAACCATATATTTGGAGAAAATTTATTCGTGTACGAGTATTTTTTTTTTTTTTAGCTAGATGAAGTGGTTAATTTCCAACACCACAGGGGAGAAAACCAAGGAGGTTGGGATTCGATCATTGGTCTCCACAAACATCTTTTACCACTTGAGCTACTCATGGAGGACTTGTATGAGTACCTTCTAAGTATATATTAGATAAGCAAAAATAATAATTAAACTGCAACTATAAACAATATGGGTCTCTATTGGTTTTTTTGATATATTCGGTAAATACACATATCGTGTCTAAACTTTTTCGCTTTTTCTATTTTGATATTTGAATAATTTTTTTTATATATAATTAGGTGTTTGAACCTGCTAAAAATTTCTAAAATGGTGTCTCTAACAGTTTTTACAGGTTAAAGTGGTTATGTGTCCTATTTTAAACAGTAAATTGACTTAAATGCCCATCTTTTTTATTAAACTTTATTTTATTTTTTATTTTAATTATTTTATAAAATTATAAGAAATAAAAAAATATTTTTTTTTATTTATCAAACTAAAATAGAAAAATTAAATTTATTTTTTATTTTTAGTTTATGGCTGAAATTAATTTTTTATTCATGATTTTAGTCAAATTAAATTTTTATTCACTAAAAAATTATTTTATTTTTATTTTTAATTATAATAAATAAAATTTTATTATTTTTATTTTAAATAAATTATATTTTCTTTTCACTCTTTCAAATTTAATATTTTTATTTTTTATTTTATTTTATTTTAATAATAGCCAGTATATTTTTTCAAATTTAATATATATGAGTGAAAAAAATTAAATTAAAAAAATAAGAAATTGAAAGCTAATAAAAAAAGGCATTTAAGATAAAATATACTGAATATTAGATTATAGTGGTTAAATCACAATAAATTGACTTAAATGTCCTTTTTTATATTAGAATTCAATTTCTTATTTTTTCACTCATATATATTAAATTTGAAAAAAATATACTGAATATTATTAAAATAAAGTAAAATAAAAAATTGAAATATTATAGAAAAATAAAATATAAATATTAAATTTAAAAGAGTGAAAAAAAATACAATTTAACTTAAATAAAATATAAATAAAATTTTATTTATTATAATTAAAAATAAACAAATAATTTTTTAGTGAATAAGAATTTAAATTGACTAAAATTATGAATAAAAAAATTAATTTTAACCACTATAATTAATAAAATAAAAATAAAAATAATATATAATATATAATTTTTCTAGTTTAGTTTTATAAATAAAAATTATTAGAATAAAAAAGAAAATAAAGTTTAATATAAAAGAAGGGTATTTAAATCAATTTACTGTTTAAAATAGGACACATAGATATTTTAATTTGTAAAACCTGCTAGAAACACTATTTTAGAAATTTTTAGCAAGTTCAAATACCTAATTGTAAAAAAAATTGTTCAAATACTAAAATAAAAAATAAAAAAATTTAGACAACATTTGTATATTTATGTTTTGATATATGAATTTCTTTCAATCTCGTTATCTAATCTATGATAAAAAATTTCTACTGTAAGTTGTAACCTTCTTTTTCATAAACTATTTGATATAGTGGCATGAAATCATTAATATTCTTAATCATTATACATGGATTTATTCTCTCGTCAGACTATACAAATTATTGTAATATTAATTATATATATATAAGTAGTGAATTACATATTTAATTGGCATAATAAGAGTAGTTAAAATATAGCATTTTATTGTTTTAAAAAATGTTGACACCTGATTGCTATGATAATTTTAGAAAAATATACGAAATATTAAAAAAATTTTATAGATACATATGTAAGAAAGCATGTGCCTACTTATTCAAGAAAAACTGTATTAAAAGAATTATTGTTGGTGATAAATTACTGATTTAAATGGACTGATATTTTAATCCTTCATGTATATCTGTTCAGGTTCTTTAGGAAGATTTTCTGGGCATCTTTCCAACATATAAAAGGCAAAGATAAATAGAAGCCGAAAAGAAAGAAGAAGACAAGCAAATTGAGCAAGTTAGTCAATTTTTATGACTAATTCAGGCCGTAATAATAACAGAATTTTTTCTTATTTATTTATTTATTCAAGTCAAGAAAGGAGAGATGATATGGATGGGATAATAAATTTGATGAAAACCTTTTATTTGGAAGAGCAATTAAATGAACCTATCTAATCATGTTAAAAAAGGGATGTGAAATTATATATTCACCAAATATATATGTCTTAACTAATATATATATATATATATATATATATATAATCGAGTGTTGAGTGTGGTGGTGGGTGGAATCACTTTATGTAGCAAAAGAGCCAAACAAAAGTAGTAAAGAAGGCACTAGTGCGCTTATCTTGTAGCTTAGTGAGAAAAAAATTGGAAAAAAAGAAAAGAGCCAATTCGCATAAAGTTAGAGGGATCTTTCCAAAGGGAAGGTAGCTGTTTGCCTGTTGGTTTGGTTCAAATTCTCAATCTCAGTCATTCATCAATGCTAAGAGATAGTGTTTCTTAACACTTGGTGGTTGTTTTTTGTCCCCAAAAACAATCTTTCAAATGTACAAAAAAAAAAAAAAAAAAAAAAAAGGTGCATTAGTGTCTTTTTGGAATTAGGAATTTAATGAAAATGGCCAAATCTAACCTATTCTAGCGATGTAATTTCTGATCTTTTGTGCTTTGGCATGTTTTTTTATGTTGAAAGAATATCCCTTTTCCCATTATATCATATACCAGCTTTCCACAACAAATAACAAAAGAAAATGATAACGATATTACTATTTTCTTAAATTTTGCACTCAAAGCATTATAATCGATTAAATTTTATTAGAGATTATTAATGAAATTTTTGTTAAAAACTGTTGAGAGCAGTTGTCAAAAGTTGTTCTCATTTATAATAAGTGATATCTCGAATTCGAATTTTAATATATGTTACTGTTGATTTAAAAAAAAAATAACTTCAATTTTGTTAAAGAATGATATGAAATATTAATTCCTGAAATCAATAACTATAGCTCATAACAAGGGTTAACCTAGGTATAAAGGATTTTTCAAGAAATATACAGAAAGGTGCCTACCTAAGCTATTATTGTTAGATCGGCCACCATTCCTCCAATTTATTGTTCAATTAGTAACTTAATGTCAAGAGATGGTGCCTAGTGTATAGATATGCATGCTGTTCAAATATCATATCAGTTCAACAATTTTACCCACATGCAATGCTGCATGAATCTTCAACAATTGGCAAGCGACGCTAAAAGTAAATAAAGGTGCAATATTAGGTACTCAATCACATGGTTGCTCCCATGTCATGCGTTTTCGCTAATAGACCTGATTGAACACCATTCAAGGTTTCTTTAATTATTCCAGTTCTCTTTTTCCTTTTAGTTAATTCCATGATTTAGTCGAGTTCAATTCAGTGGAGTTAACGGATACTTTTAGAATTCAAAAGTTTGTAAAATCTATCATTTATTGAAAAATTTAAAAGAATATTTTAGAAAATGATAAATTTTGAAAATACTATTAATGTTATCTTACAGATTTTTTTTTTCTTAATTAGATAAACTTTTTTAAAATTTTTTATTTAAATTCCTCAATTAGTCAATGAAGAAGTAGTTAAGTGATAACTCATTTTTAAAAGCATTCAGAGATATAAAGTTCAAATTTTGTCATCTTCAATTTAAAAGAAAAACTATTCTGAATTATGCAATCCATCAATATTTAGATAATATGACATTTCTACTTAAAAAAAAAAAAGCCAAATGTTGCAAACATAATATCCTATGTCTTCTTGATTTTTTTTCCACTTCTCGGCTAGCATATCAAAAATTAATTAGGTAGATATATATTGATCTAATAATATAAATAACCTACCAATACATAATAGACGTGACTAATAAATCAGTTCACATTCTTATAATTTCCTCTCAATAGCACCCAAAAGGAAAAAAAAAAAGGGTCCTACACTAGTGTGTTAAAGATGAAGGATCATCGATCTCGACCAGCCGAGGACTATTGAGTTATCACCCCCACCAGGTCATGCATACAATTTGGGTTGTACCTTTATCTTCCATTCTATGTTAAATCAATATCATCTTGACTGGGTAAGTGGTCGATCATGCAGTGTTGCATTCAGGAAATTGACCCACTTGATATTACTGTTGAAGTAGGGGCTCAAATTCCAGTTAGTGACATATGTTTAATTGTTTACTAACAAGAAGCATATGTGCATGCAACATCTCAAAACCCTTTGTAAAAGCTGAGATATTGGGTACCTAAAAAGAAAAAAAAAATTAAAATGAATCTTTTTTAGATCTTTCAGCTTTTGAAAATGTGGGCAGATACTAATTAATGATAAGATTCATAAACATTTTTGTAAAGAGAAATTAGGATTGAAGGTGACTCAACACCAGCAATATACATATTTATGTGATTGGAATCTTCAGAGCCAAAGCCAGCCTTTGTCCATGCAAGTTAATGGGAACATAAAGCCTCACATTGTTCTCATAATGCTCAACATCCTGTTAGGGCGTGACGGAAACCATTCTAGAAATTGTTCAACTTCTTCATCATTTTTTTTTTTTCATATTTTTTCAAGCTCTAATTTGTATTAATTAATCATGGGTGTTTAACTTCACCTTTCCCATTTTATACGTTAATTCTATTACATACAGTTGTATATAATTATTTTCTTTTGTTTTTGGTCATAAATATCACTTGAATGTGTAAGGAAAATAACTTAAAAGACAGTTATTTATAAAGAGTACAATAATTAATTTGCAGCAGGGGAAAAACA
Source organism: Macaranga tanarius (assembly GCA_949673435.1). Taxonomy (NCBI): domain Eukaryota; kingdom Viridiplantae; phylum Streptophyta; class Magnoliopsida; order Malpighiales; family Euphorbiaceae; genus Macaranga; species Macaranga tanarius. The sequence continues at coordinate 23,094 of CATIWO010216273.1, forward strand.
TTATAATTAATTGGCAATAATATGCATTAGGAAGCTTGGTGCATGCCTGTGCTTGGTTCATAATTAAGCTGGCATTATTTCGCATGAGATCAACTAATACAAGCCCACTTAACTTTTTCTTTATTGTGCCTTCAGCCTAATCACTTGTTAATGACTTGATAATAACATTTAAACAATTTATTTTCATTTTTTTCTTAATTAATGAGATTTTTAATTTAACTTCCCCATGACTTAAATATTATTTTTTTCATTTAAAAGGGAAGAACAAAAATATAAATCGAACCGATGACTTTCTGATTAAATCAAGTTTTTCATCATTTAATTATTTAAACTTCAGAACCATAGTTAATTAATTAATATATTAGTTTCAGGCTTTCAGCAGAAATGAAGTTTTAATTAAGGGGACTAAACACCACACCACATGCTGGTAGTGAGCCCTAATGAATGGACAAATACAAATTAGCACACGCTTAATGCATATGAGATCTTCCGGGGTACGATTCATGGACCATACCCCCTTACTGTCAATTCGCCACGTGTCTATTCTGCACATGTAATGTTTGTGTCACCAGTGGCAACACCCCATGAATCTTATGCACAGTGATCTTCAAAGAGTAAAAGAATAAAATGGACGATAAATATGCCTTTTTAGTTTCTATACACATTTTAACCCTAACGAATAAAGAGATGTATATTCTCTTCTCTAGCAAATTACATTTCAAGATGGTATCTTTCTTCTTTTTCTGTACAGAGTCGGAATCATACATAAATTCGAAATCTACCATGTGTACTTTTTCGCATTGGTATCTTATTATATATATATATATATATATATATATATATATATATACACATAAAAGTGATTAATCACTTTACTCAAGAGGGCGTAGATGAGTTGGCCTGAAACTCTTCCAGCTTCGAGTTCGAGCCCTAAAATGCAGCTACTTTAAAAACTCTTGAGGTAGAGCTTACTTTCCCTTGCGGACCTACACGGCTTGAAGGGGGATCCACTTAGGACACCCCGTAGTCAGACAAAAAAAAAAAAAAAAGTGATTAATCACTTTTGTTTAAATAAAAAATATTGATATAATAGATAATGTCAAAACTAACTTTAATTATACACGGCTCCACTAGATAATTTTTTTCGAAAGCAGAAGAATGCAATTTATATCATCAGCTTCTATATATATTCTTAGGTTACTTTTTCTTATTGCTGATTAAATATTTTTGGAACAACATTTGATGCCTTTTGCTCCGAAAGAAAATCAAATTTAATAAAGGACAAAATAATTAAAGCAATAATGAAAATTCCATGTTTCGGTTTCACTTTTATTTATTTTGAAGAAAAATAATGTGAAAAAGAAATTAATGTTAAAAGGCAAAGAAAAGGAAAAGAATAATAAAGGTAAATTAAAAAAAAAAAAGAGAAGGTGATATAAAACTAAGAGTCAAAGGAGTCGACTCAAAAACCCTCGACCAAACACACAGGCTTTGAGCCTTTGAAGATTCTCTCGTGCAAAGAAAATCTACAAATAGCTGTCAGGCATGTACTTATGTGACCCAAAAGAGAATGAAGCTATGCAAATGCAATTAAGATCCCAACTGGACTGGTCAGGGTGGTGTCCGACCGGTTCATGCAGGCCGGGTCAGACCCAAAACTTATCACCTTTTGTTATTATTATAATGTCTCTAGTATATAAATATATATATAGTTTTCCTAGAAATATTGTAAATTTTTGTATAGCATTTTGGCTGTCAGTTAATAAGACTTTTCTAAAGATGAAAAGGCTAAATATATAGTATTATTATTCTTTGTGGACAGCGGGTCTCTTTTTTTGAATTTTAGAATGATGATGGTCTCAATTGATAGGGGGCAACATGTCTCTTAAAGCAAAGTTACTTCATTTCAGAACAAGGAAAAAAAACATAAAAATTACATTCGAGCAGACTTTACTTTAGAAGTGGAAAACCTTAGTGGAAACAATTCATATGGTCCCTTAAGAGATTGATCAACACATCTTGTAAAAAAACTAATTATAATCATTATTTACATGCACTCTCTTTATCAATTCATTTGATAATATATATATCAATTATTTAAGATCATATTCAAGCTTTTATTTTCAGCTTTTCTTTTTTTTATATTACTATTGCTCGCTCCAGCAAAAAGATGGATTCCTTCTGTTGTCTGCTACCTTTTCTTTTTAATTTATACTGTATATATGGTCCTCTACCAAAGTGTATCTTGTACGATATTTTTCTCTTCAACAATTAATGGTGGGCCTCTCTTCTATATATATATATATATATATTCATTTTTGAGTGTTAGTGGTGAGCCCTCCTCCTCTTCTCCAAAAGGCTTCCTCTCTTATTTGGATTTTAATTAATTACCGTCAATCTGATTTTATGTTAATTACTTAACAAACGAAATTTATAATTTGGAACATTATTTGCATAATCTTAGACATGCCAATTCTCTTAAAATGACAATTAATTAATTATTACACCCTTGTTGTACCATATAGTAAACTAATTATTTTTCATTGTGCATGTTTACATATATACGCATAAGCTAAAGCCATGCTATAGCAAATCATATATATCCATGTATTTGCCCTGAAAATATAGAATATAGATATGGAAACCTACTAGACCGACAACAATTAATGTATGAATTTTTATGAAATAAAATTTATTTAAGTCAAACCTTAAAAATCTCTACCGCTAAATGTGATAAATATTTTGAACAGCTTAACTAGAATTCAATCTCATAGATATTTCAAATTCTTCTTGCATGGCAAATAAACTCATGCTATTTTGTTTCTCTTGTAATTTTCATATTAATCTGTTATGTATTATCATATAAAATTGTGCATATTCCGAATTAAAAAAAGAGTATAGAAACCCGTATAAATGAGTCGAGTCGAGTTAAATTTTCGCTATCTCGAACTTGATTCATTTATAAATGTGGCAAATTCGAGCCGAACTCACCATACCATTTAGTATTTGCGATGAAAATTATAATTTTATTCTAATAACATATTTTAAAAATATTTTTTAAACTAAAAATTTATATATTATATATATAAAATTAAATTATTAATAAATTAAAATTACCAGAAGTTTGCGAGCTTTTATTTCAGCTTGTTTATGAGCTTTTATGAGCCGATCTTTAAATTATTTGAGCTCTATTTATTTATTAAACGAACTTAAATGAATTCGAATAAAATTTTATCGAGTCGAACTCAAAGTAACTCGCGAATATGTCGATTCAGTTATAGCCTAACATTAAATAATATTTCTGGGTCGAGCAAGACATTGATATGTTAAATGCTCTTCATCAAAATGGCAAATGGCATGATTTTTGTTGGAATGCGAAACCTTTGAGCATTGTATCATTAGGGCTC